>QLPG01020640.1:0-17612 GCA_003314385.1 Gomphus sp. MG54 | reverse complement strand
GCCACCGGGTCCAGTCCTTACACGCCTGAAAAGCATGTTCAATATTGACACAAGATGATAACAGCTGGAGTAAACCTGCTAGGTTTGAATGTGGTAGGTAGTTCATCTATTTGCTCAGACTGATCAGCGTTAGGGGACTCGTCCACATGCTCATTGGTAGTTGACAGAGACTGCATATTCTGGTTGCTGATGTTAATCGTTACAAACTTGCATATAATATGATGAGATGATGACCTTCGATGGAATATCAAAAGGCTCGTCTGCCCCGTCCCCAATTGTGAAAGTCTGCGCCCCACCGGGAACACTCCTGACACGACGCGAAGGCTTGAAATCATCGTTGGCGAAGGAATCTATGCCTAGTACTGCAATTAGGCTACAAGGTAGGGGCGGAGCTCACGACGGACCTGCTTGAAAAGCTTTAGGTATACCGGGAACTGATGACTCCACGTCGTCTTTCAAAATTCCAAAGTCAGCATAACCTTAAGCCTAATCGTAAATAATGACTCCAAGCAAAAACAGAGAACAATCACGGGGGAGTTTGGCAATGTTTTGAAGATTTGGATCGACGCTCGACCCCATGTATCTATGTAGATTCTTAATATCTTCCTTGATTTGATTATTTTATGCAGTCACCTCAAAAACTCAATAAGGGATCGCTTGGTGAAAACAATACGCGTAGAGTCCCAATCAAGACCACCTGTTAAAAATGTGTAAGAAGAATACAGGAAATAAATTAGAAATGGCACGAACCTAGTTTGGAAGGCCAGTCCTAAGATCGTTCGTCTCAGACGCGCTCTTAGCAAGAATAAGTATATCCATGTATTTCACCTTTTCGGAACCTTCTTTGAACGTATCCAAGGGCTTGAATCTGATGGAGTCAATGAATGATTATGGATAGGGTGCGATGAGTGATACTTACGCTGCTGACGACATCACGGCGAAAAACAAGTTTAAAGGCCATCCATGGGCGCCCACATGAATATAGTTGTGTGGACATATCCAACCAATATGATTTGTAACACTAACAGTACAAGCAGTATTATTAAGGGGAATAAGGTTTACCATTGTCACTAATTCTGCTGACATAACCCTACTTAAGATGTTTCAATGCCTGAATGATGGCTTATATAGTTTGGGCCTAAAACTTAGAATGCTAGAAAAATAACCTGGGATATAGGTTATATAGTATGTGTATTATTATTTCCTATACTTGTTTCCCCAAATTTCCATTGCATACATTAATCCCTACTATGATATCATTTGTGCCTCAACCCCTCCTGTACTTCATGTCTCATTAAGTTTCTTTCTCTCCTATTACTTGTAATACTTAGTAGTATTCTCATAAAAACTTGATGACCTTTGCTATCTTCCTCCTAGTTTAAAAGTGTGAAATTTATTTTCTTTATATTCTCTGTTTAAATTGCAGAGCTTTATTGTCTTTCTCTACATCTCCAGGCTCTTAATCTTATCATGATACTAGATATCTGTTGGGGAATGGGAAATTCTCCCATAGATATGGAGGGTTATCAAGTCAAAATCAGTGTAACGGATTCCAAACCTCTCTCACTCAGAAAATTATCCAACAAATCAGTCTTAAAATTGACTACCAAAAAAATATAATAAAATTTGGCTGGCCATTTAAGAGTGAATTACTCAAAGTAATTAACTCATAAACTATCAAGCTCTTCAAGCCCAAGGAAATACTCCAAAAACACTTATATTTTTCGCTTATCTCTATTTTGACCCAAAAGGACCCACAGCCAGGCACCAAACACTTATACATGGAAAATGGCGCTAAACTGCTGGCTCAAGCACTCAAGACTCAACTGTACAACAAATTCCTAGGCTTAGGTATTAGCTATTACACATTAGGTCAGCCCAGAAGCTCGGCTCACTTACTATTAATATTTCATGACTTGACCAGTCACAAGACTACTAGCCATGGGAATATGACTCATTAGTGACTATAGGGTGACTCATTTGTAACTACAGGGTGACTCATAACTGCCACAGGCTTCTAAGACCTTCCATTCCTTTGTTATGGCCCATACCACCAAACAACCCACATTAAGCACCACAACCACCCGCACCTTTTCCGGGACCCTTCCGACCACCCAAAGCCTGAACAACAGATTTCCGGAGGTCCGACATACATTCCGAGGTTCTGCAATTCCGAACCCTCAAAGACTCCGAAGTCAAGGTTCTGCTACTTGATAAACGACGTGCAGGATCATCGCGTACCTCACTCCCTTGTTTTCTCCTTTATATTGACCCCTTGTACTCCCTTTCTCCTTGTTTTATGACCGGCAAAGATAGTACAAGGATAGTCGCATGTATATAGTCTTCCAGTCGACTGGACTATTCGCCAGTACAAATATCGACTTAATTTGCATCATAGTTTCCGATTAGTTTCCGGTAAACTTCCTGACCCTCCGAAATTAGGGACAGATGATCGAAGAGGGCGCAACACATAAGTTGAAGCCAAGTTCCTGCGACCTCGAACCACCTGTACCACCCTATACCGAACAGCCCCCAGACTCCCGGTATTCCGACTTCCATTCCCCCCAACTCTGATTCCGATTCTGTCCCGATCCAAACCCTTACCGCCTTTGGAATACGAACTCTCCCCTCAGAATCCTAATGGAAACCCCCCAACCCCTTCTGGAAGTCTCTAGCTGAGCGCCAACACGTGGATTTAACATCCTTTCTACACCCTTCCACTAATTTCAGGAAGGTCTTGCCTTATCGGGGAGTTACATAATCAGCTTAGAATTAGTATAAATAGAGACTAGTTCTGTAGCATAAAAGTGTCAAGCTGTCAAACTTCGGTAATGCCAAGGATGTGGATGGGTCACAGCCAAGTCCTACAGGCCGGAAGTAGTGGCTTTGGCTTCAACATATCTGTGCATTACGCCCTACTTGCTATGCATGCCACCAATTTGGGACAGAGGAGGTACTCAGGGGGTGCCAAAGTTCCGGCCCAAGTAGAGGACTTTACAGAGGAGAGGGAAGGTAAGGGGCCTAAGCCTAGTCAATACCCAGAATGAGGAAGTATGTACATGCATGCCCTACTTATATAGGTTAAGAAGCAACATGTGGAATAAGGAATGTGGAACAATAGGGTATGCAGAGCATGTGGGAGTATTGTCTGCAATGAGTAAAATTAGAATGAAGAAATGTAAACAGAGATAGAACAATAAAAAATAGAATAATAGGAACATGGCCAAGGCTAGGACAATAAGGAGTGTCTGACTATAAAACAATAGTTGCGGCCGAGGATAAAACAAGGACAGGAAGTCCTAAGGTAAGGCAGATCAAGGAATGAGGAGTAGGCATAGTAGGATTAATGGATGGTGAATGGCGTAGAGTATGTGAGGGATAAGGGCAAGGAATGTAGGTGGTGGATATGCTGAGCCAAGACCGGCGTACCAAGTGACTTGCATCCGGCATGGATACTTGTACATAGATGTAGGATGACTGCTTGGTCGGCACTGCCAAATTACCAGGATCTCGGTACATATACTTAACAAAAAGTAACTTAACAATCTATCTTACTATCATCCATAATCCATTGGATTATCTTGTATATCAAGCACCCTTAGGTACATTGATCTGAAAGTCAGTGCCACCCACTCTGGTATGTTGGTCTAAAGGCCAGTGCCACCTTCTCATAGGTATGTTGATCAGAAGGTCAGTGCCTCCCTCTCTTGAGTATGTTAATCTGAAGGTCAGTGCTTGATAAAGGGTTCTCGGTTAAAACATAAAAGGTACAAAAAAACATAGTAAAATAACTAAATCAGATTTATAGAACATCTGTGGAAATAATCCTAGGCAAGGGTAGAATAATAGTTCACGTACACAAACTATTATTCCTCCATGTAATTGAAAAGGCACCTGCCAAGGCCCCCTCTAAACAATTCTTTTTAGACATCAACCTGGACAGGCTTCTACTTGCCTACGTTTTGTCAGAGAACTTGATTAGGCTTTCTTCACACCAAAGTTTTGTCATGGTCCTCGGGTTATCTCATTTACAGTTCCAAAACAATATCAGATAGAAGAACACTTTACCATGTTAATGTCAGTTGAATAAATCATTTATAAAAGACTAGGAATATTCTATAGCTCACTAAAGGTTTACTGCCTATGGTACCTCAGACATCCAAGGGAGCTTATTTATCAAAAGCTGTTAGGATTTGGTGACGCCGAGATTATCAGTTAAGTCCTACAAACCGCCTCAAAGTGGCTAGGCTTCAACATGCTTGTGCATTACGCCCTGCTATTCCGTACATGCCACTAATTTGGGCCAGGAAGAGTCTCGTCAGGATGCACTTATATAGTTAAGAAGCAAGGGGTGGAACAGGGTGGCGTAAGGAATGGAAAACAATAAGGTATGAAGAAACCACATGGAGGCATTGTCCACAGTGATCAAGAATAGAATAAGGAATGTAAGCGAGATTAGAATAATAGAGGATGGCTGACAACAAGATAATGAGGGAGTGGAGGAGGAAATAGAACAATGACAATCGGAGATAAAACAACAGGGCCATAACCGAACAATAATGAAGTAGTAAGGTAGTGCAAGATGATGTGGGCAAGGGCCGGTTGGTCGGTATTCCTGAGTGAGCCAGTACTCGGTGTTGTGGACTTGACAAAAGCCCCCTATCTACTATTATCATTTCTACTGACTTCTTTCAAAACCAGTAAATTGCATATTATGGTCATTCATCTCTATTTCTTTGACTATAAAAGTAGCATAGTTGATATATGTATTTTTGTTCAGAAGATCAACAAAGACTTGTATATCTTCTCTTCCTCTCTATCTATCATCCATGTTTAGGCTGACATTCTTGGCACCCTCCTAAATACCCGTACAAAATCCAGTGGCTTTATGGAGAGAGGGTGCAATGTATGAGTATATTAAAGCCTGCCATGTCCGCTTGGCTCACTGGACTGAGCCAAACTGTAAATGAAGACAGAATGGAATTGCAAGCATATGGA
Source organism: Gomphus sp. MG54 (assembly GCA_003314385.1). Taxonomy (NCBI): domain Eukaryota; kingdom Fungi; phylum Basidiomycota; class Agaricomycetes; order Gomphales; family Gomphaceae; genus Gomphus; species Gomphus sp. MG54. The sequence continues at coordinate 12,614 of QLPG01020640.1, read as the reverse complement.
GTTTGATATAAATGGGTGGAGTGAATTAACAGGAGCATGTGATGCCAAGACGGATACATGAGGTGCATATAGTCCATAGGCTGAGGGAGTATAGTTGAATAGGTGAGTGAGGGAAGAGTTGGGCTGAGCAGGCTAAAATGAATAGTCGGGTATGCCAGCGTACAGCTCCTAACAGGCAAGTTGAAACTTCACAGAGGTTTGGGCATAGGGCTTGGCTTTAGCTTATATGCTACACCTTCCAATCTCGTTGGTCCCTAACTTTGGGCAGAGGTTTTACAGTAGAGCAAGGTCATAGAGACTTGTTGATGAAGCTTGGAGAGTATGATGAAAGCTCAGAGAGTGAGTGAGGTTTGCTGGTCAAATTCTAAGTTGATTATCAGACTACCGAACTTCTACATTACATACGTATTTATACTAGTACATATTTCAAATTTCAGTAGGACTTAATGACCAAGAACAAGGGAGGATATGAATGGGGAAAGGGTCTCTAGTCAAAAGAACAAGGAGGTGACAGTACAAGGGGTTTGAACAAACTTTGTGACCAAGCCACTACAGGATCTGAACGGGATCTTGAGTGGATCTCAATGTACTTCCATTTTTGGAAATGGTGAGCAAAGTTGGGCTGATCGGTAAAGTTACAGAGATAGAAATTAAAAGTTGTTTATCGATGAGGGTCAGGTGAAGTTATGACTGGTGAACCATGGACACAATGTCTGTTTGGAGGGCAGTGTTTCTGATCGAGAAGCTGTAGACTGGCAATGGCTTGCAGGTAGGTGGGAAAATGGGATTTTTTTAAAGCACAAGGATGTGCCTGTTAGGGAATGACCCTCTCCAAAGCCTGATCTAGGTCCGAAGTCCTATTTCGAACTCCAACCAACTCCAAGGCTAAGATGCCCAAATCCAAAAGACCACTGAGTAGAAACAGGAATGATCTTAAAATATGATGAATAGAACCCAGAATAAATGCCCAAGCTTTGGACTTAGTACCAGGAAGTTGGCTCTACAAACTCCAATGTATTGATTGGTAAGCTAGTGCACAGACCACTTACATAAAGGGTATAAAAGGGGTTCACTAGCAGCAGGATCCTTAGACTTTCCTCTTTGGATTCCCCCTGCTTAGGTGAGGGCTCCACATATATTTAGGTAGTAGTTATAATTAAAACTTTAGATTCCCCCTGCTTAGCTCACCTCTGAGACACCTCCAAGAGGCTGCAAGAGGGTTGCCCTAACAATGCCCATGTATAACATGTGGCTTTTCCTAGAAAGGAAGGCTTGGCCTTGTGTTAGAATAGAAATAACTTCAGTAGGTTTATAACATCAGGCCATATAAGATTATCATCATTGCTCACACCTCTGGATGTATGGTAGGATGCAGAACAACTATTGGCCTAGATTTTACATGCAATTGTTGTTTTTGAGAAGCAGTTTCCTGGATGCATTGTGTTATTTGTTTATGATTAGTCTTCTGCTCATGGATCTCTTGCCCCAGGTGCTCTCAAAGCATTGATGAATAAATCTGATAGAGGCAAGCAATGCAAATTGAAAGATACTATAATTCCCCAATCTAATCCAAGTCCTTTATTCTAAGGCCAGGTATAAAAAATAACCACAGTGAATGGAGAGCCAAAGGGACTCAAAATAGTTCTTAAAGAAAGGGGTTTTCATGTTCAAGGCAAAAAAGCAAAGTACAAACTTGTTTGCCCAACTAACAACACAAACTGCTGTATGGCTCATATCCTCAGTCACTAAGATGATTTTTCAAATCAAATTTCTCAGCTAGAGGCATTTATTTACAATGCAGGGCATGAATGTATCTTCTTGCCTCAATTTCATTGTGAGATCAACCCTATTGAAATGGCAAGTATTTAGATTATTATTTTCTTACATTATTTTATGAAACTAAAATATGACAATAGTACTGAGGATGGGAAAATTTCCATTATTGAGAAATTCCAAAGAAGACATTTGAGGATGCAAAGACAGTGGCAAAATAATACTTTGATGCATGCCTAGCTGATGTGATATGGCAGTTTATAAATCATTCTTGGTGATTCATGGCTGCATATTACAAGGGACTTACTGGGAATGCAGCTGCTTGGGCTGTTTGAAAGCAAACTAAGCATTGTGTAGTTACTGAATAAGCCATGGTGTCAATTGATGCTAAACTTAACTAAAATTTACCTCATGACATCAAGATTTGAGTGAAAAGTTATGCTAAAAAGGGCCAAAAATTTGGCCACCCTTAAATCCCATGGGAAAAACTTTAGAACAAGTTTTTTTTTGATATATTTTGACATTCTGAATCTGAATCTAACATCAGTTTATTACCAGAAATTTGTGATCATGCAAAACCAAATTAGTTGACTTTGTCTGCCCTGTACTGTAACAATCTTACTTTTTCTGCTTTTTCTGCCTTTATAGTCTAGACATTTCTTGTAGTACCTTTCTGTTCTATTTATGACCTTGCCTATAATCTGAAAATCAGTTTGGAAGATGGTGCCAATATGCCTTATCCACTTCTATACACCCTATCAAGATTGGAACTAGAAGCACTACATATATTTCTAGACAAACACTTGAACATGGGTTTTCTTAGAGCCTCTTAGTCCCTGCATGCTATGCAAATCCCGTTTATATATAACAAAGATAGCTCACTTCAGTTGTGTATCAACTTTCAGGCACTAAATAAGGTAATCAAGAAGGACTGCTATCTGCTCTCCCTCCTCTCAGATCTCCTGGATGCTCTCCAAAAGGCTTGAATCTATTCTAAAATCAATCTTTGGCATGTGTACTATCTTGTCCAAATCGCTGAAGATGATGAGTGGAAGATGGAATTCAAGACTTGTTACAGGTCCTATAAACAGTTGGTTATGCCTTTTGGCCTATTCAATGCTCCTGCAGATTGTCAAAGGTTTATAAACAATATTCTTGGCAACCTCTTAGATAATTCCACAGTTATATACATAGACAATATACTGATCTATTCAGACTCCCTCAAACAGTACTAAGAACATGTCTGAGAAGTACTACAATGACTTAGAAAGCATGGCCTATAGGTTAAATATAGTACTAGCAAATGCAAATGTTACAAAGACATGGTCAAAATTCTTAGTTATATCCTCCAAACTGAAGGTCTCACTGTAGCTGAAGACAAAGTCAAGACCATCTGTGATTAGCCCAAACTGAGAAAATTCAAAGACATTCAATCTTTCCTTGGATTTGCCAAGTTCTACTATTGTTTCATCTTCAACTATTCAACATTGTTATGATATGAAAGAATGACATAGTCAGGATATGAGAATATCTCTCAAAGATGAAACAATGGCAAGGTTCAGAGTAGGGCAAGGCTTCAACTTGTATGTTGTGCCTACCAGATCGCACAGGTCCCCAATTTCATAAAAGCAAAAACAGAAATTAAGTCTAAGATAAATAGAAGGGGGCTAGTTGAAATCTTAGTCAATTATCTGACTGAAGACTGAACTACAGAATGTACAAGATCTTTATACTACTTTTGACTCTACCAAGGAGTTGACTAGATTCCTATAATAGATAAGAAAGCCGAGGATTATGAAAAGCGAGAACAGAAATACTATGTCCCAATCTTAATCTCCTCTGTGACATTGAAGGGGGACATGTCACCCCAATTCCCAACAGAGTTACCCTATAAGGAACATAGTAGCAGATTGGATATAAGAGATAGGACAGAATTATGAAATAAGGAAGGTAGAGCAGAACATAATGAAAAGGATATTAAATGTAAATGAAGTGAAAATAAGATTTGCGAGCATATAGAGGTTGACATAAATGAGTGGAATGAATTGACAGGTGCATGTGATGCCAAGATGGATACACATGGTGTATATAGTTCGAGGGCTGAGGGCATACAGTTGAATAGGCAAGTGAGGGCAGAGTTAGGCTGAGTGGGCTGAAATAAATAGTCAGGCATGTAGGTATATGTTGGCAGGGAAGGTCTAGAGACTCTTAACTGTCACACACAGAGAGCAACAATGGCCTTTGGGGCTTGTCAATATGGATGCTAAAGACAAGACCCAAAGGTGTGCAAAGGTGCATCGTTATGGGCACCTATTTTAAGCGCCAGAGAATGCAAATGCAAAGGTGAAAAGCGCAAAAGAGAAACACAAAAGTGTAAGAACAAAACACAAATGCAGGGGAATAAAATCATACCCCAACAGCATACTCGTACAGTTCCTAATAGCATCCCTCCCTTATGGCTGAGTCCCACAAGGCCATAGAAATGAAGTTCTAGAATGGTGGCCCCATTGGAGTTCGGAAATGCGAGAGTATATAAGAGAAGTCATGAGAGAGTTTGAGGCTCATGGCTTGAAGGGATGCAGTCAACTGCTGTTGAGAAAAGATGGGTCGAAGGTTTTGGGGGTTAATAGTAGCATAGTCGCTCATCCCCTCCTTAAGGTAGACGTCCCATCTAGTGAGTGAATCAGGCTTAGTGCCCAAATGACCTGGTCTGAAACAAATGACAAGGTTAAACTGGGAAAGGTATTCTGACCACCTAGCTTGATGTCTAGTCAACAACTTGGTCATGCAAAAGTACTCTAAGTTTTTATGATCAGTGATGACAATGATGGGCTCAGCAGAACCATCCAAGTAGTGATGCCACTTTTGAAAAGCTTTGAAAATCGCAAGCAGTTTTTTATCATGAATGTCATAGTTGAGTTTGGGTGAAGTGAAAGTTTGGGAATGAAAAGCAATCGGGTGAAGCTTGCAGTCTGGGGTGTGTTGCAAGAGTATAACTGCTAAAGCATAATCTGATGCATCTGTCTCCACAATCAAGGGCAAATCAGGAGTCTAATGAGTTAAGATGGGGGCAGATGTAAATGCCAGTTTCAGCTTATCAAACACATCTCTACTCTCCTCACTCCAGTTCCATGCCAGACCCTTTCAAGTGAGTCAAGTAAGGGGAGTCATAAAAGAAGAATAGTTAAAAATGAATCATTGATAGAAGTTTACAAATCCAAGGAATGATTGGACATCCTTGACTTTATGTGGCTTGGGCCATTGAGTGATGCATTTGAATTTGTCTTCTGCCATCATAAGACCATCAGGTGATAGGATATTTCTGAGGTATTTGACAGACATTTGGTGGCAGGAGCATTTGTCTTCTCAAGTGTAAAGGTTGTGTTTGCATAATCATTAAAGAACTTTGCAGACATGTTTGATATATGAGGATTCATCATTTGAATAGATGAGGGTGTCACCCAATGTCAAGTACACGTACCGAGGACCCGATAACTCGGCGGTACCGACTAAAATACTCCACTAATAACCAAGCACGAACCATTCGATGAGTCGTTCTCGGCCGGACGCGCATATTGGTCACATCCCTCATTCCTACACCCACTCCTCACTCCTCGGTCTGCCTCACCTTGGCACTTCCTGCCCTTGTGTTATCTTCGGTCATGGCCTTGTATTACAGTCGGGCACTTCCTATTGTGCTGGGGCATGTCCTATTATTCTGTCCTTCATTGTTCTATTTCCACCTTACATCTCTTATTCTAATTTTACTCGTTGTGGACAATGACCACATGTGTTGCATACCTTGTTGTCCCACATTCCTTATTCCACATGTCGCTTCTTAACCTATATAAGTAGGACATGCATGTACATACTTCTTCATTCTGGGTATCGACTAGGCTTAGGCCCTTCTACCTTCTTCCTCTCTGTTAAGTCCTCGACTCAGGCCGGCATCTTCAGCATCCCCCTGAGTATCTGTCTGTTGCAAATACAGTGGCACGCACAGCAAGTAGGGCGCAACGCACGAGTACGTTGAAGCCAACGCCACTACTCTTGGCCTGCAGGACTTGGCCATAGTCCGCCTGACCTTTTCGACAACCCCCTTCGGCAGTCCCAAAGTCCGTCAGAATACGGCTCCTGACACCCAAATAGACAATGGTGCAATTGTCTAATAGATTGCTGACAATGTCATTTATAAAGCACTGAAATGCAGCAGGAGTGTTAGATAAACCGAATGGCATGACAAGCCACTCAAAGGATCCATAACAAGTTCTAAAAGCTGTCTTCCATTCATCCCCTTTGGCAATTCAAACAAGATGATAGGCATGTCAAAGATTGATTTTGGGGTCTTTCTTGGGGGTGTCTAAGAGGTCGGAAATAAGGGGAAGTGGATAACAGTCTTTCTTTGTAATTCTGTTTAGACCACAAAAGTCTATGCAGAGTTGCAGGGAGCCATCCTTCTTGTGTATAAATGGTACTGGGGCACCATGTGACAAACATGAGGGTTGAATGAAGCCCATGTTGAGGTGTTTGTTGATGAAATCTTGTAGTGATTGGAGTTCAGATACTGAGTGGGAATAGATGGGACCAAGAGGGGGGAAAAGTGCTGTCCTCAAGGTTGATCTTGAGGTCGTAAGGTCTATGGGGTGCTAGTGTATTACCACACTGTTTACTAAAGACATCAGCGAAGTCATGATAGAATTCTGGAACATGCTATTTAATGCTATCCATGTTGTTGGAAGAGTCAACTGTAGTAGAGCCTTGAGCATATTTGTTGAGATCTGCAAGGTCAAGTTGAAAGGCTTGTGAACCTTCTAGTTTGCAGGCATGAACAAATGCTTCTGCATTAACTAGGGCTATCTGTGGTGCCTACAACTTTGGAGATGGTGACAGATTGCTAGGAAGTGGGGTGCTGGACTGTGAGGCAGCAGGTGAGGCCTAAGGGGTCAGAATGGTGGTCGGTTCTGTAGTCTTGAAAGTTATACTGCCCAATACCCAGTGTTCAATGGATTGTAGCAGGTGAGCTAGTTGAAGCTGAGTACTGCAGAGCAACTGCCGTTAGGGAATGGCACGGGTCACCCATGGGTCAAATGTGGGTGACCTGCACCTGACCCATGGGAAACCCAAACCTGTCAACCTATGGATTTTTCCCACAGGTCAACAGGTGTCAGGTGCATGCCACACCCATATGCCTGTGGTGCATTCGTGTCATACATTGTGTTTTCACCAATATGAACATGCTGTACATGCATATGCCAACACAAACGTGCTGTATGCATACATGCCAACTTGAATGCACCAACATGGACATGTTGTATGTGCACACATGAACATGCTGTACATGCATGTGCCAACACAAACATGTTATATGTGTGCATATATGGCTCATTGGTGTCAGCACATGTGTGTCATGTGTGTGCAGCATGTGTGTTGTATGCATGTGGTGGCACATGTGTGTCATATGTGCATGTGGCACATGCATGTCATATGCATGTGTGGCATATGTGTGTCATATGCACATGCATGTCATACATGCACACATATGACAGGAGCGAGTGCGCATGCATGTGTACATGGTTGATGTGCCAGGTTGGGCCAGGTCACAGGTGCTCTCAGCTTGACCCACACCCAAACCCAAGGGCACCTGACCCAGTGACCTGTGTGGGTTGGCTGAACCCATGCTATTCCCTAACTGCCATCCAACTCATGATTCCATAAAGCAGTCTGAAGAACCACAATCTAAGAGCATAACTAAAGGAAATTCAGGAATACTAGAGCAAGTCAAATTAACTATTAAAGAAGTTTTCGAAGTCTCAGAAGTAGAAGATACGTGAGAAACAGGAGAAAGGGCATTCAAGAAAGAGCACGTGAGTGAGGCTAATACAATCCTCAGCTTGTGCATTTCTGAGATTGCTGCTTACTCTATTGCCATAGTGTCTTTGGCTTTGGTGTTGCTCGTGCTCGCCTTTGTCAGGTACACTTTTGTCATTTTTTTATTGTTGTTGTTGTTAGAAGAAGAAGTCAATGAGGATTGGGAATTGGATTTGGGGCAGTCCTTGACCATGTGAACTTTTGAAGCACACAAGAGACAGAGTCCCATGTCGATTTGCATTTGATGTTCTTTAGGCAACAGCTTCCTATCATTCCTGAGCTTGGACGAAATGTTGTTAGCATTGTTGTTATTGTTGGAAGACTTATTGTTGCTGTTCTTCTTCCCCCCCTTCTTACTTCTCTTATTTTTCGAGTTGTTAGAATTGGAGGAAGACTGATTGTTGTTGTTATTAGAGTTAGAGCGATTGGAAGTAGATGTGTTTGTGTCACGACCATGCATCGTGCTTTGACTTACTTGGCAATACCGACCAACCGACCCCCATTCACATCATTCCACGGCATACGGTTTCGGTTCAGTACACCCAGTTTATCACCCGGTTCATTACCCTCTTCCCCAATCCCTATTCTTCGTCAACCCTACACTCTCTTCCTTTCCCCCCCACTCGTTTACCCACGGGACGTTCACTATTCCCTGCCACTCACTCACGTCCCTATTGTTTTATTCTCAGCTATTCCTCATTGTTCTATTTCTTTCCCACAATCTCACTGCTTATATTTTATTGTCTTACCCTCTTATCATTCTATTCTAATCGTTGTGGACAATACCTCCACATGGTCTTCATACCTTATTCTTTTTTCCATGTCTTATGCCACCCTTATTCCACATTCTGCCTCTCAGCCTATATAAGTAGTTGATACGTGTACATAGTTCCTCAGTCTGAGTATCAACTAGGCTTACGCCTCCCTACTCTCCTCCTTCTGTTCAGAAGTCCCTACTCAGGCCAACATCCTCGGCATTTGCCTGAGTATCTGTTTCCGTTACAAGTTAGTGGCACACACAGGAGGCAGGGCGTAACGCATGAGTACGTTGAAGCCAAGCCACCCTGACCGGCCTGCAGGACTTGGCCGGTTCCGACAATACCCTCGGTAGTACCGAGTCCTGACAGTTTGCCTTCGAAGGATTTCCTTGCATTCCCAGTACCTGCTGTCGATCTCAAGTGAAAACTGTCTGAGTTCAGCGAGGGATTTGAATCAAGAGAAGTAAAGGAGGCTGTCCTTGATATGCTTGGCCAACCCTTTGTATGCTGCATGTGCAAGGGCAGCATTATTGCACTGAGTGCAAGTAGATGCTTGGGCAAAGTTGATGAAGTAGAGTGCTGCTCAATAATGATCTTTTATGACTATCTTGCTGAGTTCAATTTCTGCTTACACAGCATTGTTGAAAGGTCCAAAGTTTGTCTCAGGTTCTTGTCAAAAGTCTCTCCAGACCCTAAGCCAGCTAGGCTCAGGTTGGATTTTACCTAGAATGGCAGGCTCAAAGTACTGAAGTATGGGGCCTGTGAGGTATGAATGGCATACTGGACTCTCGATGCATCTGACAAAAAGGCAGATAGATGGTCTTGAAAGCTTAGCATACATTGCAAGAAGAATGTGCAAAGCTTAGCTTGGTTGGTGCCATTGTAAACCTCAAGCTTGTAGACCTTGGCATGATGGCCAGGGTTGGGATTAGGTTTAGGGAGTGGTTGGGCTAATCACTCAATGAGTGCTTTGATGATCTTGTTGGCGCTAGTGTTGGAATTAATAGTTGGATTTGAATTAAGAGTAGGGTTTGGGTTCACCTCGTCAACATCATTATCATCAATTGGTTCTTCTTCATCATTGTCCTCAGGAGGAGCATTTCTACCTGATGGGCCAGCTTCATCAATTGAAGGTTATTCTCACAGTTGTCAAAGTTTGGAAATCTCCTGCAACTGGTTCAGGACTTCTATGACGAAGGGTAGATTACAAGCAGGTGATTGAGTATTTATGATGGTTGTGATATACAAAGATGATATGTGAAGGTGCGACCAGGTATAGAAGTCAGATAATACTGTTATGATATGAAAGAATGATGTAGTTGTAATATAAGAATATCTCCCAAAGATGAAACAATGGCAAGGTTCAGAGTAGGGCAAGGCTTCAACTTGTATGTTGTGCCTACCATATTGCACAGGTCCCTAATTTTATAAAAGCAAGAATGGTAATTAAGTCTAAGATAAACGGAAGAGGGCTAGTTGAAATCTTAGTCAATTATCTGACTGGAGACTGAACTACAGAATGTACAAGATCTTTATACTACTTTTGACTCTACCAAGGAGTTGACTAGATTCCTATAATAGATAAGAAAGCCGAGGATTATGAAAAGCGAGAACAGAAATACTATGTCCCAATCTTGATCTCTTCTGTGACATTGAGGGGTGACATGTCACCCCGATTCCCAACAGAGTTACCCAATAAGGAACATAGTAGCAGATTGGATATAAGAGATAGGACAGAATTGCAAAATAAGGAAAGTGGAGCGGAATATAATGAAAAGAATATTAAATGTAAATGAAGTGAAAATGAGATTTGCGAGCATATGGAGGTTGACATAAATGAGTGGAATGAATTGACAGGTGCATGTGATGCTATGATGGATACATGTTCAAGGGCTGAGGGCATATAGTTGAATAGGCAAGTGAGGGTGGAGTTAGGCTAAGCAGGCTGAAATGAATAGTCGGGCATGCTGGCATACAGTTCCTAATAAACATCACAGTTCCCCTCACTTGGCTGACATGGAAAGGTATACCCTGGACAAGGATTGAAGACTGTCAAAAGTCTTTCAACCTCCTCAATGCTTCTTTTACCTTAGCACCTATCCTGTGTTACTAGGAACCTGACCAAACACTGGTTATGGAGACTGATACACCTGACTATGCTCTATCAACAATCCTATCAATCATAGACTTGGAAGGTGAAATACATCCAGTAGCTTTCCATTCCTACACCTTCATAGCTTCTGAACTCAACTTGAATGCTCATAACAAGGAGTTACTAGCAATTTTCAAAGCTTTCAAATGTTAGCAATACTATTTGAAATGCTCAGCCAAACCAATAGATATTGTCATGGATCATAAAAATCTTGAGTACTTTTCTACCACAAAAGTATTGACCCATTGGCAGGTACATTGGTCCAAATACTGATCTCAGTTCAACCTTATGATTCAGTTCTGTCCTGGGAAACTCAGCATCGAGCCTAATGCTTTAACTAGACAATGGGATGTTTTCAAGCTTCGGGTACTGACGGACTTCAGTACTGCCGAGGGGTGCTGTCGAAAGGTTGGGTGGACTATGGCCAAGTCCTGCAGGCCAAGAGTAGTGGTGTTAGCTTCAATGTACTCGTGTGTTGTGCCCTACTTGCCATGCATGCCACCAATTTGCAACGGATAGGTACTCGGGAGGATGCTGGTGATGCCGGCCCGAGTCAAGGACTTTACAGAGGGGAAGAAGGTAGAAGGGCCTAAGCCTAGTCGATACCCAGAATGAGGAAATATATACATGCATGTCCTACTTATATAGGTTAAGAAGTGACATGTGGAATAAGGAATGTGAGACAACAAGGTATGCAGAGCATGTGGTTATTGTCCACAATGAATAAAATTAGAATGAAGGGATGCAAAACGGGGATAAAACAATAAGGGATAAGATAATAGAAATGTGGCAAGGATAGGACAATAGGGAGTGGCTGACTATAAAACAATAGGGTTGTGGCCCAGGATAATACAAGGACAGAAAGTCCCGAGGGGAGATGGACCAAAGGGTGAAGACAAGGAGTGTGGATGGTGGACATGCCAAGCCGAGACCAGCATACCAAGTGTTATGCATGTGGCATGGACACTTGGTTGTGGATATAGGATGGTTGCTTGGTCGGCACTGCCAAATAAATGGGTCTCGGTACGTGTACTTGACAGATGTCTACCTTAAAGAGGGAAAAAGTGACTACAGCACCATCAACCCACAGAACCTTCAACAAATCTTTATGACTTCTCTACTAGTAGAATCACTTTGAGTAACTCAACTTCTCATTCTGACACTTCAAGCCAGCATTGACATAGATTCTAAAACACTTCATTCTGACATCCTATCAGCTCTTCCTTCAGATCCTATAGCAATACAATGTCTCAGTCCTCAGGCAAATTCAAACCTGAAATGGACACAATCAGAAGATGGCTTTCTTCAACTAGATAACTGAATCTACATGTCCAAAACTAACAATCTCAGACTAAGAGTACTTCAGTATAAACATGATCATGTACTGTTGGGTCACTTTGGTCAAAACAAGACACTAGCCCTCATTTGCCAAGAATACACTTGGCCAGGCTGATGCACTTCAGTCCTGCCATAAATGTGAAGGCAAAGGGCATTACCAGTCTAACTGCCCATCATCTAAGCATGAAACAGCTACAACATCCAATGGAAGAGTGGAGGAAAAGGAGGAAGATGTTACTTTTGCATTCTAATTCTTGAGGTGTGTCAAACTACTTATAGTGTTGTTCAGCATAGCCAGCATCCTGGTTCTTATACACAATGCACTCCCAAGTTAGATTTACACCTTCCCTCTCTCCTCTCTTAGTCGATATAGTGGTTGATTTTCCTGGGACCAGCATTTGTAGCATGTTCCCCTTCATCGTCGCTCCCTCGCGTGGAACAAGGTTCACCCTAAACCGAAAGGGAGCTCTGAGATTTGCGAGGCTCAATATTGTGACGAAAACCATGATTAGGATAACTTCTATAGTAGTGAGTATCATACTCTAATCATGCTCTCTCGCTCAGGTCCTACACCTATCCACTCTATCTTAACCCCAGTAAAATCCTGTATGAATGATAGGTACTTCTTACACTGTTCGGGGAGACTTTCAAACGAAGTGGTCTGCACTATGCTTGTCTTCCAACCAGGGAATGTCACATACTCCACCGAAACATGTGATAACACA
>QLPG01020633.1:0-11431 GCA_003314385.1 Gomphus sp. MG54 | reverse complement strand
CATGCATGGGAAGTAGGGCGCAATGCACAAGCATGTTGAAGCCATGCCACTATTCCCATCCTGCAGGACTTGGCCACTCCTCGGCATTTCTAGAGCCTGACACTATCATCCTGTTGGCTTCAATGAATGCTTTATTTGCCTCTTGGTCCCTGGCTACCCTCCAAGCCACTTCATACCACCCTTCTGGATCATCAAAGCCAGGGGCTCCATGACCCAGCAAGGCCACTTTGGTCTGTATTCCCAGTTCAAGGCCTTTTCAAAATTTGATCATGGTTATTTTGTCCTCATGATACTTGGCCAGGTCTACTAGCTCTATGAATAGGTTAATGTACTCCTCTACTAAGCCTTTGCTCCAGTACCAGCCTGTTCCTTCAAGTCATACCAGGGCCAAGAGCTGTTCATTTTTAGGCAGAAGTGTTCTACCAGGTTGCTCTTGAAGGCTTTCCAGTTTGAGCAGTGGGTGTGTCCCATCCTCTTGCTTCATAGAACCTTGTTGGCAAACTAAGCTGTTCATCCCAATTTGAAGTATGACAGGGCCTAGTGAGTATGGGCTTGGTCATTGGGGAACTGCTCACTACAAACTGCAAAGTATATGGCACAGGAATTGAGGAAAGCTTGGCCCCTCTCTCAGTCTCTATCGAAGTCTAAAGGGGAGGCAGGCCTGACTTGAGCATTTACTCAGGGCATAGGATGGGTATAGGGTCATCTTTGTTAAGTGTTATGGCCCATGCTGCCAAATAAACCCACATTAAACCCCACAACCACCCGCACCATTTATGGGACCTTTCCGATCGCTCAAGACTGAATAACCGATTTCTGGATGTCCGATACATCATTCCGAGGTTCCGTGTTTTCAAACCTGCAAAGATTCCGAAGTCAAGGTTCCGCTCCTTTGATAGACGATGCGCAGGATCACCACGTACCTCACTCCTTTGTTCTTCATTTTATATTGCCCCTTGTACTCTCTTCCCCCCCTTGTCTTTACTCGGTAAAAGATAGTACAAGACTAGATACATGTATATAAGTCACCAGTTGACTGGACTATTCACCAGTATGAATATCAACTTAATTCTGCGTCGTAGTTTCTGATTAAGTTCTGGTAAACTTTCCGACTCTCCGAAATGAGGGACAGACAATCGAGAAGGGCGCAACACATAAGTTGAAGCCAAGTCCCTGCAACCTCGAACCAATCATACCACCCTATACCATGAACAGTCCCAAGACTCTCGGCGTTCCCGACTTCCGTCTGCTCTGATTCCAATCCTGAGTCTGATCCTTAGTCCCCCTGCCCCCGGAATACGAATCCCCCCTTCAGAAACCATTCGGAACCCTCCAAAAATCCTTCTGGAAGTCTCTAGCTAAGCACCGACATGCGGATTTAACATTCAGAATAACTGCCATTTGTCCCACAGTTCCATCATCTCTCCAACCATCTGGCTCTTTCTACTTCACACTACCAATCCTGCTTAGACTTGCCCTGGGCTGGTGCTGGGGCTGTACTTGTCTGTTATTCCCATCATGCATGTCATAAGTTTTTTACATTTTTTCTGCTTCTTACTTTTTTTCGCTTCTTTATTCTTCCTTATCCATTGTTAAGCACCACTCAGTCTTGACTATAAGTAGTTTCATTCATTCCTTCGTCGCTTCAGTCTTTCCCTTCAGAAGACTGAAGTGAGTACCCTTTTTACACCATTGAGATATGTAGTAACTTACTTTCATTACTTAGCCATTGTCTCTAGGTAGATACTCTAATGTTAACAAGTCTTTCCCTTCAGAAGACTGAACCGTTGTCTCTAGAATTCTTAATAATCTTTGGGGTCAGTGAGTCTCGAGCTTTTATGCATGTGCATGTCATTGTTAAGTTTTGACATAATCACCCAGAGGGCTTCACTGATGGCTGCATTGGCTGCTCTGTTTTCCTCCAGTTCTTACTCCAACCTTAGAAGTTGCTCATCAGCATCCATCTCAGGGTACATTCTTGGGGGAGAATCTATTGGCTCTATTGCTACTATAGAGGAGGGGGAGTCTGGTGTCACATATGCAAGCAAAACAGTGCTGTCCAAGTCACTCTCATCAAGGCCAAAGCTACCTATGGTCACACTGTGACATGATGCCTGGTTCTTTTATTGGAAGAAGATTTTCTAATGTGAGGGCAACCCCTGTAGCATCTGTGGGCGGTCACACAGGGCTGACAAGGGGGAAATCCTAAAAGGAAATCTTAAGGTCCCTTGTCAGTGGGTCCATACTCTATATATGCTTTGCCCACACCTTGCTTCTTCAACCTACCTTTTCCCCCAGTCAGGCCCTAAGGTATGCAAATCCAAACTCCCAGTAACTGGTTCATGTTGTTGGTATCTCAGTTTGGCATTGTACGGGACCATGGTTGCTTTGCCTAGCTTAATGAGAGCATATCTCATGTCCATCCCTTCCCTGGCCCATCGATCTCCTTGGTCCATGCCCCTTCACTCTTTACTCTTTGGCTTTGGTGGAGATTAGCATAAAAGCCATGTCTGATACATAGGGAATGGCATGGGTTGGGCCAACCGACATGAGTCACTGGGTTGGATGTCCTTGGGTGCAGGTCCAGGTCAAGCTGAGAGCACCCACAACCTGGCCCAACCTATGGTGTCATATGTGTGGGTGTGGCATATACCTGACACCCATTGACCTATAGGAAAAAACCCATGGATTGATGGGTTTGGGTTTCCCATGGGTTGGGTGTGGGTCACCTACATTTAACCCATGGGTAACCCATGCCTTCCCTACTAATGCATGGAGTGTATCTTTGGGGACTGCATGGGTCTTGCCCATACTATTTGGGTGTTTAATCTAGACACTAGGTCTATCTGGATTAGTTTCTCTTGAATGGCATGACATATGAAGTGATAATGAATGTCGATATGCTTCATGCGTGGGTGGTATTAGTTGTTTTTGGTAATAGCAATAGCAGAGATATTGTCAAGATGTATAGCAATAGGCTTCTTGAGCAGTTGGGGTGATTTCAGCTATGAATGTGCATATCCATAATGCTTCCTTTTCAGCATGCATAGCTGCTATGTATTCAGCCTTGGTTGTTGACAACATGACAATCAGTTGTTTCTTTGGGCTCCGAAAGACAGTGCTGCCATCAATTGTGAATACATACCCAGATATAGAGTGCTGGTACTCCTGTGAGACATAGTCCACATCTGAGAAGGCTTCCAGGCCTTTGTGGAATCTACCAATGATGAGTAATGTGTCTTTCATCCCTTTTAGGTAGCAAGAAACTCTCTTGACTGCCTCCCAGTGCATAGGGAATGGCACAGGTCACCTATGGGTCAAATATGGGTAACCTGCACCCAACCCATAGGGAACCCAAACCCATCAACCCATGGGTTTTTTCCCATGGGTGGACAGGTGTTGGGTGCACACTGCACCCACATGTGTGTGGCATGTTCATATCATACGACACACATGCACCAATATAAATGTGCTATACACACATGTGCCAACTTGAATGTGCTGTACATGCATGTGCTGATATGAACATGCCAACATTAACATGCTGTACATGCATGCACTAACTTGAATGTGCTGTACGTACACACACTAACTTGAATGTGCTGTACATGCACACACCAACTTGAATGTGCTATATGTGCATGTGCTGACTCGAAAGTACTGTATGTACATGCACTGACATGAACATGCTATATGCATATGTGCCAACACAAACAGGCTGTATGTGCATGCACTGATATGAATGCACTGTATGCACACATGTATGGTGCATTCATATTATACATGTGTGTGTGCACGTCATATGTACACATGTATGACAGGAGCAAGTCCCTAGGTGTGTGTCATATGCATGTGCATGCATGTATATATAGTTGATATGCCAGGTCAGGCCAGGTTGCAGGTGCTCTTGGCTTGACCTACACCCAAACCCAAGGGCACCCAACCTGGTGACCCATGCAGGTTAGCCTAACCCATGCTATTCCCTACCAGTGTGGCTCCTAGGGTTCTGCACAAATTGTGATAAGAAAGATACTGCAAATGAGATATCTGGTCGAGTGCCTAACACTGTATACATGAGGGAGCCTATAGACTCCCTGTATGGTATATTATGCATGTTATCATATTGGCAAGGGGGGAAGGGGGACTGTGATATGGAGAGCTTATAGTGGGGGTCAAGCAGAATTTCCAAGGGGTTTGCATTCTGTAGGTTAAAATTTTCAAGAATTTTCTTGATGTACAAATGTTGTGAGAATGAAATTGTGTATGCTTTGCACATGTGCTTCACCTCTATCCCTAGTAGCCAGTGTAGGTCTCCCATGTCCTTGATTTTAAGGATTGTGCATAGCTTATCTTTGGAGCTACAAATGATGTCCTTCAGATTACCAGACATAGTAATGTCATTGAAATCTACAGCAATGATCAGCATATTTTAGCCAGCATACCTGTGGAACACTGCATGCTCAGCTTTGCATTGCATAAATCCAAATCAGTACATAATGCCACTCAACATCTTGTACCACTCTCTTCTGGACTGTTTTAGTCCATATATTGTGTGGTTAAGGTGGCAGACATAGTGTTCCTTCCCAGGAGCTTTATAACCCTTTGCCTGATGTATGTAGACCGTTTCTATAAGTGAGGTGTTGAGATATGCACCATCTATATTGGTCTGCTCGAGTTCCCAGTTATTCCTGACTGCTATGGCAGCAATGATGCATATGGCAGATAGCTTGATGGTAGGAGAGAAAGTCTTGTTGTAATCTAGGCCTTCTGTTTGTGAAAACCCTTGTGCAACAAGCCTTGTCTTGTAGGCTATGACCTTACCAAAAGCATCATGTTTGTAACAAAAGACAAGTTTACTACTAACAATGTTTGCACTATCCAGGGGCTTGACCAAGTCCCAGGTCCCTAAGTCCATGTGCTGGTACAATTCCTGCTGTATGGATGTATCCCACTGTGGGCAGTCATCACAGGAACATGCCATTGAGGTTTGTTGGGTCAGCTCCCACATTGTGCATTGCCACTGCCATGGAGTATTTGAACTGGCAATATGCACCTCTTGTCTTGCTGGCAGTGCCATCCTCAAGTTCTGTCAGGGAAATAAGGGCAGCACCATCTGTAGGCATTGGTAGACCTCACAGATATATGGGCACATTTGGGAGTCTGGTACTGCTACCTGCACCATCAGTAATGCCATGCATGTATGCAGATGGTTTTTGTGTGTGGTGTCCTCTGCCTAGCAGTAGGTTAGCCGAAGAGTCTGTAGCCTCAAATCCTTCAAAGGGGTCAATCCTTACAGAATAGGCAGGGTCCAGTGGTTGCAGTAGCAGTGGTTGTCCCTGAAGGATGCTGCTGACACTTTGACTGCCTTGAGTGGAAGTCTCCCCCTCAGTCAGTACATTAGTGGGGGTAACAATGATAGGAGCATTGAGTGTCACTAGGGAATAGCATGGGTTAGACTAACCTGCATGGGTTACCGGGTCAGGTGCCCCTGGGTTTGGATGCGGGTCAAGCCGAGCGCACCCGTGACCCAGCCCAACCCACCCCCTCAACTATGTACGCGTGTGCATGCACGTGTAGGACATGACCGTGCCATACACACATGTGTATGACATGCATGCACCGTATGCACATACATATGACACCAATGCGCCAATACCAATGTGCCGATGCCAATGCACCATCTGTGCACATGCCAATACCAATGTGCCATACGCGCACGCATATGACACGCACATGTGTGGCGCATTTGTGTGGTACATCATGTGCGTGTATGGTGCGTTCATGTTGTACGTCATGTGTGCGTACAGCACGTTCATGTTGTATGTCATGTGTGCATACGGCATGTTCATGTCACATGTCGCATGTGCATATGGCACATTCGTGTTGTATGTCATGTGTGCATATAGCACATTCACGTCAGCACATGTGGGTGCGGCGCACACCCGACACCCGTTGACCCATGGGAAAAAACCCATGGGTTAACATGTCAGGTTTCCCATGGGTTGGGTGTGGATCACCCATATTTGACCCATGGGTAACCCATGCCATTCCCTAAGTGTCACATTGCACTCTACTATGGCACAGCACTTCCCAGGCAAGTATACCCTGTGCCCTTTACTCTCATTGCTGTACCCTACCCACCTGCCTTCTTCCACTTTTGACTCTAACTTTCTACTATTTTGTTTTAGGACATATATCCATGCACCCCATTCTGGTAGGTCGCTGAGGTCCAGCTTTGTGCCATATACCAACTTATATGGTGTTCTGCCATCAAGTATGCATGTAGAGGTGCGGTTTTTTAACCATTCCACATGCTGGACTGATTGAGTCCACAGAAGTTTTGGCAAGTCAATGGTTAGATGTATTGCACATGCATGCTCCAGCAATGTGCAATTCAGCCATTCTGACACACTATTTTCTTCAGGTGTGTCATGTACTGTGAGACTTCTTGTCAAGTACACGTACCGAGGTCCCGATTATTCGCCAGTGCCAACCAAGCAACCATCCTACATCCACGTACAAGTGTCCACGCCACATGCATAACACTTGGTGTGCCGGTCTCGGCTTAGTACATCTGCCATCCACACTCCTCGGACCGTTTCATCTTGGGACTTCCTGTCCTTGTATTATACTCGGCCACTCCCTATTGTCCCATCTTGAGTCACGATTCTATTATCCTGTCTTTTATTGTTCTATCCCCACTTTGCATTCCTTATTCTAATTTTATTCATTGTGGACAATAACCATGTGCTCTGCATACCTTGTTGTCCCACATTCCTTATTCCACATGTTGCTTCTTAACCTATATAAGTAGGACATGCATGTACATATTTCCTCATTCTGGGTATCAACTAGGCTTAGGCCCTTCTACCTTCTTCTCTTCTGTTAAGTCCTCGACTCGGGCCGGCATCATCAGCATCCCCCCAAGTATCTGTCTGTTGCAAATACAGTGGCACGCACGGCAAGTAGGGCACAATGCACGAGTACGTTGAAGCCAACACCACTACTGGCCTGCAGGACTTGGTCATAGTCTGCCCAACCTTTTGCCAACACCCCTTGGCAGTACCAAAGTCCGTCAGTAACCGATGCTTGACACTTCTGACCATTCCTTTTTGATTTCAGGTGGTCTGTAATTTCTTAGGAGAGTGTCAAGTCCATGATACCAAGCTCCGGTTCACTTGGCAATACCAATCGACCGACCCTTACCAATTAAACCCACACACCAGTGACAAGTCATTCTTCACCAGTACATGTTCTCAGCTTGGTACATTCGGCACATCATTTGGTTCACTCTCCCTACCCCAACCCCTCTATTCCTTATTATTCTTTCATCCCCTATCCTTTTCCTTACCTGTTTCCCTTTGGGACAATTGCTATTCACTTATTATTCAGTCATAGTCCTATTGTATTATGTTTGGCCAATTGTACATTGTTCTATTCTCACCCACTCTCCTATTATTTTATTCTCCACCATATCTCATTATTCTATTCTTGTTTACATTCCTTATTCTATTCTTGATCATTGTGGACAATATCTCCACATGATTCTTCATACCTTATTGTTCTCCATTCCTTATGTTACTCTGTTCCACATCTCACTTGTTAACCTATATAAGTAGCGAATGTATGTAGATAGTTCTTCACTCTGAGTATCAACTTGGTTTACACCTTCTTGTCCCCCCTTCTCCCATCTGAAGTCCCTTACTTGGGCTGACATTCTTGGTACTCTTCCAGGTCTTTCTTCTGTCCAAATTAGTGGCACGCATGGAATAGCAGGGTGCAATGTACGAGTGCATTGAAGCCTAGCCACCTTGATTGGTCGGCAGGACTTGGCTGACTCCCATCCACACTATTGACATTACCAAGACTTAACAGAGAGGTACTCCCCCCTCTGTTAGTCTCCAGTCACTTTATTTTTGCACCATGCTGCATTTCAACCCAAACCTCATACTGCTTGTAGCAGCTGAATGTATCACTTTTCTTGGCCATTGGTACTAGGTATGTCTACTAGTTGTGATAATCAGTGAAGCTGATAAAGTATTCCTTCCTGTTGTAGCTTTGAGGGTTTGCTGGCCCCCAGACATCTGAGTGGACCTTTTTGCTGAATTTACTAGTATATGGCCCCTCTCTCTTTTGCAGAATGGGTTTCCATATTGGCTTTGCTTACGCATATGCCATACAAAAGCCGGGTTGACTTGCCATGTTAACCTCAAGCCCCATTATGGTACCATCTTGGGCCAATTTCCTGGCAGCCTGTGGGGAAATATACCCCATCTAGCAGTGCAATGTGTCCATTGTGAGTGGCTTCCTTGTTACATTTGCCACTGCTGCTGTTGACCTGTGATCTACTTTGTAGAGGCCATTTGAGAGTAGGACCTGTCCAATTTGTATCTCAGATTAGACACTTTCTGTCCTTCAATAGGATAGAATAACTGGCTGCATGACAGTGCACTAGGGAAACCAGGGGGAAACCAAGGTTTGGGAAGTATGGTATGTCCCTCAAGGCAATGTATGTCATTGTTTTCCCATTAGGGATACTGACTCTCATATTTCCTATCCCTATAGCTTAGAAGACAGTTTTGTCCATGGCATTGATCCTTCGCAGCACAATCTCTTTGAAGGTGGTGAAGTGGTGTTGACTCAGAAACATGTGGCCCAATGTGCCTGAGTCATAGACATTGGTTTCCTAACCCATCTGTGCACTTGCTCCCAGTGCAAGCTTGGTCTCAGTGAATATAGCTATAAAGGCAAAGTCCTCTCCCTCTATTGCTGCTTTTACTGACATGCTTCCCTTCTTATCATCTTCCTTCTTTTCTTTTTTCTTTGCTTTATTATGACAATCCACCTTCATGTGTCCCTTTTTCCCACATTTCCAACACTCTACATCTGTCTTTGTGGTGCTGGAGGTGCCCCCATGTGCCTGGGACTTCCCTCAGGTTTTCTCTGTGGCAAGGGCATTCTCACTTGCTTTGAGTTGTCACTTCTCAATAGCCAGGCATTTAAACTCATCGATCAGCATCCCAACAACCTGGTCTAGACCTTGGCATGTGATGCAGACATGGTGATTGTGTTTATCAGCAGGCAATAAGATTTCAGGAGCAATCCAAGGATGACTGTGATTAGATCATCTTCAGTAAGTGCAGAGTTCATTCCATTCCTGCATCCTTATGAGGGTTTTCTAGATGTGTGCAGACATTAGACTCATCCTTATACTTTAGCTCATACATCCAGTGCTGCATATCCACTTTGATGGTGAGTGCCTTTATCTCATGCTTTGTACATACTGTATTCTAGACTTCCTTTGCTGTGGTCAGGTTCCTCATTTCAATGAGAACACTGTCAGAGACTGTGGTGAAGATTTGGGCCATGATTGTGGCCTCTTACTGGTTGTAGTCATCCCAGTGTTTCTCCAGATCATCCAGCTGTTCCTCCTCCTTGTCTGTTAGTATGTGACCTTTAGGGTAGGTTGGGATCGGAGGAGGTATTTGGGCAGTCCCATCTAGGTGATGCTTGGCACCATGGGTTGATGCCAATATAGCTAATGTCTGACTCTTCCAAGTAACCCAGTTCATACCATCTTGGGAAAGCTTGGGGACAACAAATGACTTGGAGTTAGATAAGAAGACATATTAGGCTCTGCAGGGCCCATAACCTGTTGTAATAAGCACAACAGTCTAGAGACAAGTAGCTCAGTGAAAGGGCAATTCACTGTGTCATTCCTATTATCATACCTAGAGACAAGTAGCTACAAATGGAATGAGCCTACACAGTCTCATAATAAATACAATAGTACACACCTTAGTGAAAGGGCAATTCACTGAGGTATGTCTGTCTACATGTCTGCTTCTTATACTGTCTCAGTCATTGATGACTGAGACTATTATATTCCCATCACTCCACTTATTAATCTCAGTCATTGCTGACTGAGATTACTAACTGTCAAGTACACGTACTGAGACCCGATTATTCGGCAGTGCCGACCGAGCAACCATCCTATATCCACGACCAAGTGTCCATGCCGCATGCATAACACTTGGTACGCAGGTCTCAGCTTGGCACATCCACCATCCACACTCCTTGTCTTCACCCTTCGGTCCATCTCACCTCAGGACTTCCTGTCCTTGTATTATCCTCAGCCATGACCCCATTGTTTTATACTCGGCCACTCCCTATTGTCCCATCCTTGGCCACGTTTCTATTGTCCTATCCCTTATTGTTTTATCCCCGTTTTGCATTCCTTCATTCTAATTTTATTCATTGTGGACAATAACCACATGCTCTGCATACCTTGTTGTCTCACATTCCTTATTCCACATGTTGCTTCTTAACCTATATAAGTGGGACATGCATGTACATATTTCCTCATTCTGGGTATCAACTAGGCTTAGGCCCTTCTACCTTCTTCCCCTCTGTTAAAGTCCTCGACTCAGGCTGGCATCACCAGCATCCTCCCGAGTTCCTGTCTGTTGCAAATCGGTGGCATGCATGGCAAGTAGGGTGCAACACATGAGTATGTTGAAGCCAACGCCACTACCCTTGGCCTGCAGGACTTGGCCATAGTCTGCCTAACCTTTCGACAGCACCCCTCGGCAGTACCAAAGTCCGTCAGTACCCGAAGCTTGACACTAACTCCCTATTAGCTCTCCCAATTGGAGCATCAATGTGACCCTGCATTCTATGCTTACCGGTATTGTTCCCAACAATTATAACTACTGAGAACCCAATGAATAGTCAAAGCTAAACCTGTATGATCTTTCACTTAGACTGATACTCCAACTCACCTCTGTTCTTCTGTTTCTCTAGCCAGTTTAGGTATTCCAACATTTCCTTACTCTGTGCCTCCAGACATACACCTTAACAATATATTTTGTTTATTTGTTTTGTTTTGTTTCTGTTTACCTTTATTTTCTATATACCTCCAAGAGTCAAGACATACATGAGTCATATCAATTTTCCATACTATCTGAATATATGAGTTGAAAGAGGTCTGATAAACTCTTGTATAGTCTTATATTGACCATATATAAGTTTATCAGACCCCTTTTGGCTTATACATGTTATTACAAGAGTGAGGACTTTTGTTGATGGTTCTAATTCATCAGAGCAGAGGCAATTTACCTGTGATTGAGGGCCCATCACTACCCCACAACTTCTAGGAGAGTCTTTATTATTACATGTACCATAGTTATGTCATTCATAAAAAAACAGATTCATTATCATCATGACTTTATTTCCCCATCATCGCCATTCACCATTATGAATCCTGATGAGACTTATTAAGTGTGCTTTTTTTTTCTCATTTAGTTCTTTTTCCCTGAACTCCTTAAATATCTAATATCTAATTGGACCCTTCCAAGCTATAATATACAAGAATTTTGAGCCCATTCATGTTCTAAGTGGGTCAGATCATTTCACTTAGCATTTATTCACT
>QLPG01020590.1:0-11472 GCA_003314385.1 Gomphus sp. MG54 | reverse complement strand
CAAGGGTTGTTCGGTTGGTACTACCGAGTGAACCAGAGCTTGGTATCCAGGGCTTGACATGCCGTAAGTGCATTTGTTCTTCTTGGTAGTTGCCTTTTTGATGGCAGATGTGCTAGGTGATGATGCCTGACGTGCCTCTTCAGACATGATGTGAGCGTGAACATTGTCGATGGTTGCAGAAGTAACTTTATTAAAGTCGATGGTAGCAAGAAGTGTCTGCTGCACAACTTCATAAGAATCAGGGAGCGACTTGAGGAGGATCATGAGGTGGAGAGAGTGAGTGATATTTATACCAGAAGAATGAACTCAAGTGCGTAGTTTTGAGAGCACATCAATTTGTTGTGTAATGGGGGTTTCAGAAGAGAAGTGAGTGGAGGTGTATGTCGTGAAGTCCACCCTGATGTTAAGGCTGGTGCAGGCTCCATACCTAGCAACAAGGTTGGTCCAGTTTTCCTTTAGGGTCTTTTTCATGTCAACCGACTGCTGAACAGTGGGGTCTACAGAGACGAGGATGAGAGAAAGCCCTTGTCGAGATCATTTCTCATAGTCTTCGAGTTTTGTGGCATCAGAGGGAGCAGTTTCAGTTCCTTCTGCGATGCTAAGGGCATTGAGGAACAGAAGTGCTGCTTTGGTCGAGAATGACCAAGATTCCCAGTTTGTGCCATCAAATCTCAGGACTTGTTGAAGGAGTCTGGTGGGGGTAGAGTTAGCCATGATTGTTTAAGAAAGTAGAGAGGGTAAAGGAGTAAGAAGGGCTTCTGATATCAAATCTTGTTGCACAGGTTGGGGCTCATAACTTATAGAAAAGGGGCGGAGCTAGACAATAGTCAGAATGAGCTATTTATTGATAAAGTGAGTCACAAGTACCTAGACGATAGTCAGAACGAGCTGAGCTATCGCCATACAGTTGTCGACTACTTATACTGCTACGAGTGCTGCAGTGGACTGTCACACATGTCTCACAATAGTACAATAAGAACAAAGCACAAGTTAGACAAAAGAATAGATATGATAAGGGGCAACCTAATCTGGCTCAGCAATTTGCTCAAGCATCACCACTTTTCCTACAGGTCTGAGGACAGGAAAGGAATACCTCAGCCTTCATACCTAGATAGTATCCACAGACCCTGCTATCTACTAAACTCCCACAGTATCCATCATCCCCATCATCATCCATGCCACCATCCACACTATTTTCACACTTTCTACAATATCCGTGACCTCCCATGTAACCGACAGATAAATCCATACATGGACGGTGCTCCAAGGGTCAAGAGTTTAGGAACTGCCAGATGGGAAACCGGAATGGGTTTAGCACAGTGATTGGGACCTGGGATAAATGCCCAATCCCTAGATTTAGTACCAGAAGGTCAGCCCTACTGACTCCAATGTATAGATTTGTAAGCTAGTGTACAGACCACTTACATAAAGGGTATAAGAAGGGCTCGCCAGCAGTGGAACCCTTAGACTTTCCTCTTTGGATTCTTCCTACCTAGGTGAGGGCCCCACATGTATTTAGGTAGTAATTATAATTACACTTTGGATTCCCCTGCCTAGGCCCCTCTCTGTGAGATAGCTCTGGAGAAGTCCAGAGGGTTGCCCTTACACAGATAGGCCCACAGCTGTTGTTTCTGAGAGTTTTAAAGCAGGGGTTAGGTGACTTACCTTCTTTATCTGGTCAAGCCTTACCCCTGAACTCCAGTATTTGGTTTCTGGAAAGATGGATATTATCTACACTGGAGGCCTGGAAGGTCATCAATGTATAATTCCAGAGGTCTACCATAGCTTATTGCCTCAAAACTCATGGGAGCTTCTACCAGTTTGATTGTGATCCTGATAGGTCCATTGATATCTACTTCCATGCTGTTGAGACTGCCTATCAGATACTGTTGAGGAACCTAGTTACCTATTCCTAGTTTAAAAATCACCCAATGGTGCCAGTTATTTTTCACTTAATGTTTCTTCTACAATTTTCACTTAATTTTGCCTTTTGTCACTAAAATTGTGGCGCAAAAATTATTCTTTGGGTACCTAAATTTAGTATCCAATAGCCGCAAATTTACTAAAATTTTCTCCTATTTTGCCTGTTTTTTAGAGGCTGAAACTACTTTATTTTGTTGAAGCCCAACTACAGTATCTATAAAAGTCCACAAACTCAGCTGAGTCTGCTAATACTACCCAAAACCAGTAATTAATTCAAACTCAGTGTGGAGTTTGAGTCAGTTACCAAGTGCATAGGCATAATACTGTGCCTATTGCAACAATACAGCTTCAAGGCTATACTAGCCACTGGAGCACTAGTGATTGGCATAGGTAACCAACCCCCAGGTATATTATGTCTACCCGTACCTGTACCTGCGAAAACCCATAGCCGTAACACATGGGTATGGGTTTTCATGGGTACACTTATATAATTTGTGGGTACACTTATATAATTTGTAGGTACACTTATATAATTTGTAGGTACACTTATATAATTCACGGGTATACTTATATAAGCATACCCACAAAAACCTGCCTGTAGGTACGGGTTTAGGCTGGGTTGGAATTCCTGACCCTGACCCTTACCCATGCTACCCGTACCCACTACCCACACTACCCATACCTGCTACCCACGCAGGTTTCCAATACCCATGCCAATCACTATGGAGCACAGGCATAGGGCTATGCAAGGCCTGGCATGGCCAGTGTAAATAAGCCAAAATAATGTACACATAAGGCATAAAAGCTGTGTACATGGCCTGTGCATGATCAATGCTATGTTAGGAAATTATTATATCTAAGATATAATCCTGATATCTGAGACACCTGACTTAGAGTACTATGAAGAAGCTCACCCCGAACCAAGTCCAAGTCTGACTAGCAACAATCACCTCAGACCTTGGACCCCTTTCCTTTCTTGTCGAACAATAGTCTTATTATAACACCAGATGTAGATCCCTCTTGTAACCCGCTTTCGTTTACCTTATTGTTCTCTTGACTATTCCTAATTAGTTACAATAAGGACTACTATGTATAATTACCTCCAGACTTCTGTATTATACCTTCCCTGGAGTTTCCTGAGTGTCAGGGATTTTTTCTGAAATTTCTGCAATTGTTTGATAAACTTGAGCTTGTTCATCATCTAAGTCAATTTCCTCCATGATCAATTGATCATAAATACTATCATATTCTTCCTGTGCTTGGATATCCTCAATTTCTCCTGTAGCTAGTTTAGAATTAATTTTGTAGAATTTTTTATTGGGCTGGATGAATGCATGCTTTCACTCTTTATCCCAACATTTCCAGCTCCCTGTCAAGTACCCATACTGAGACCCATCTATTCGGCATTGCCTACCGAGCAATCATCCTATATCCACGACCAAGTGCCCGCGTCACATGCATAACACTTGGTACACCGGTTTCAGCTTGGCATGTCCACCATCCATACTCCCTGTCCCCACCCCTCAGTCTGTCTCACCTCAGGACTTCCTGTCCTTGTACAATCCTCGGTTACAAGCCTTGTCTTATAGCCTGGCACCTCCTATTGTCCTATCTTTGGACACGTTCTATTATTCTGTCCTTCATTGTTCTATCCCTGTTTTACATTCCTTGTTCTAATTTTATTCTATGTGGACAATAACCACATGCTCTGTATACCTTATTGTCCCACATTCCTTATTCCACATGTCACTTCTTAAACCTATATAAGTAGGACATGCATGTACATATTTCCTCATTCTGGGTATCGACTAGACTTAGGCCCTTCTACCTTCTTCTCTTCTGTTAAAGTCCTCGACTTGGGCCGGCATCATCAGCATCCCCTCAAGTATCTGTCTGTTGCAAATCCAGTGGCATGCACGGCAAGTAGGGCACAACGCACGAGCACGTTGAAGCCAACACCACTACTCTTGGCCTGCAGGACTTGGCCATAGTCCGCCCGACCTTTCGCCAACACCCCTCGGCAGTACCGAAGTCCGTCAGTAACCGACGCTTGACACTCCCACAGTACTTGCATCCTCTAGCTCCTTTTTCTTCAAGAGTAGCCCTTTTAGATATATTGTTATCATCCTTCAGAAACCTAGGCGGTGATAGCCCTGGTGAGGCTCTAGCCAAGTGTGACTGTGAGCCATGATAGGTTTGGGTGCCTGAGGCTCCCATACCTTGGATCATGCCTCATTGTGTCATCTCCCAATTGGGCTGTTGCCCTTTTTGATTAGACACACTCATCTCCAGGTTCTATAATCATTATTCAAGGTCATTGGAGGAGGTAAAAGGTGTGTGCATCAGTGTCTCCTCATGGTATCTAATTGCTGACTGGAATTCAACAACCATCAGGCATCACTGGGCATCAATAACCATATGCCAGTATGAAGGTGTGCCGGCCATCACTTCTATGATGAGCTCCAAATCTGACATTTTGCTTACTAGCCTTAACAGCTCTGCTTTGCATACAAAGTATTTACTAGGGCTCTCATTCCCATGCCCTGGCTCTCGGTATGACACACGGTTTGCATGAGACTTCTGGCAGTCGAGCCATGCCCAGTTCATATAGTAAGTAGTGATTGCTTCCTTCATGGTCCTCTAACTGACTGTAACTTGTTTCCTATAGCTTATAGGAAGCGAGAAGAACCACTTTTCCGCATTTCTTCTCAACCAGAGGGGGATAATCTCTCCCAATTGCCTGTGCACAGTAAGTGATCTGTCTGCAATATGATTAATCTTCATTAACCACTGTGTCAGGGTGTCTGGGTCTCCATCCCACTCAGGGATAATCTCAGGATGAAGCCTGGAATCAAAGTAAGCTTCTTTATTGTCTCTTGGTGTGTTTGCCTTTGCTGACTGCTTCCTTCCCTGATCCCCCCTTTCTGGACTATCCCTCCTTTGCCTTTGTGTTCATCTACGATGCACCTCATCGCCATTCATCTGGAGAGTTGTCTCCAGGTGGTTCTGGATCTCTAGGCAGTCACACTTGGTCTCCAGATGGCCACATGCAATGTTTTCTATGATCCCCCCTTTTTGGACTATCCCCTCAACATCTACATGGCATATGGTCATGTGCCTCTTTGCTCTCATTGTGGGAGTCAACCTGAGGCAGTTCCAAACCTTTAGGAGGCTGCATTCATTCTCTGAGAGGCCACGTTTCCTGCAGGTGCCTAACCATCGGTGGGGTAGGAGAGGGTGTGGGACTCAACTTGTCATCACCGTGTGTAGGTTTTTGGTATGGAATGGTCCTAGAGGTATTGGGTACTTGGGTAAGTGCACTTGTTTTTGATTCTATTATGTTGGGGATGCTGAACATGGTTTTTTACCTTTCATGCACTGAGGGCTGGAGGATTTCTTCAAGTCCTTCTGAGACAGTAAGGCTGGTTGGGTCCTGCAGGTAAGAGTGTTCCCTGATGCTCTTCCTTCTATATTCTGGCTCATACAGGCCTGAGGTACATTTCTATCTAATGTTTTCTTCATCTGGCTCATCAAGCACCAACAGCTTGAGATCCAATATTCGTCAGAGTCTCAGCGTATGTATGCACTTTCTTTGAATAGGTTCAGGTACGTCTTGCTCCTCTTCAATGGAATAATGCAATCTCTTATGCTGTGTGCTATAAAAGAGTTGATCCACATGCATTTTCCATGAGAGTATGCTATGTGCTGCAGCAAATCTAATATTGAACTTGTATATTTCCTTTAGGTCTTACATGTTCGCTGGAAAATAAGGTGCAAATGAATTATCCGAGGAATACTTGTAAGTTCCTTTGTCTTTTGCCACAATATCCCAATAAAATGCTAAGAAGTTTTCTGCATCTTCCCTATAGGTTGCACAAAGCACTTCTATTTCAGGTAATGACCAAACCACTTCCATCAGCCATTGGTCAATGAGGCACCTTGGGAGGTTTGATTAGGAATGACTCCACGATAAGTTTTCTTTCCCTTTCAACCTCTCTGAATTCTTTGAGGAGTGAGTCATATCTCCTGGGATCAAACCTATAGCCGATTTCATCCCTGTGAGAGATGGATTATTTCCATGGATATTCTATAAAATCTAGTTTAGTTCTTTTATGATGTTTTTGCATACCTTTTATATTTTGGCCAAGAAACTTTCCACCACATAGAAGGGTTGAGATTTATTCCACAAACAAACCTCTATTGATAAGTCTTAGTGGTTGGCGACCTACTTAAGAGAGTGCTAGCAGCACTAGATAATCCGGGGGATTATGGGTAAAGATAAGATTGATTACTTTTATGCTACAGAACTAGTCTCTATATATACTAATTCTAAGCTGATTATGTAACTCCTAAATAAGGCAAGACCTTCTAGAAATTAGTGAGAAGCTTACAGAAAGGGATGGAAGGTCCTGGAATCCCCTGGAAGTCACAGTGTCACCCTTGTAGTCACTAATAACAAAAGAAAAGAAATGTTCCCACAGCTTGTAGTTTTGTGACTGGTGAGGTCACAAAATATTATTAGTATGGTAGAAGACAAATGGTTTCCGCTACATCATGTGACCATGACATTGTCATGGTCACAGCACAAAAATTTTCATTGTCAAAAATTTTTTTGAAAAAAAATTGTATTCTGCTATAGAAGATGGCAATTTTTTTGGAAAAAATGATTGTGCTACACTATACAATATGACCCCTGTCCAACTCAGCTAGAATAGTATCTGGCATGTTGCCAGATCCTTGTGCAAAATGGTGGATATGACACTTGAGTCACGTGACCTTAGTGGAATCCATATGTCATCTACCTTATCTGTGGGAATGTCTTTCTATATATGGAATATTGCCTTATATGGGTGCATATGTCAGCACAAAAAAAAAACTATTACCAGTGGGAATAAATTTCTATATATGGAATATTTCCTTATATAGGTGATTATGTCAGTGCAAAAATTTTGTGACCAAAAATTTTTTGACAGTGTCAGACTGCTTAAAAAATGTGATTATGAATTTTGGGAAGATGTTTGAAAGTTTGGATATACTACATTTGCAATAGTGAATTTTTTCAAAAAGTAAAACTAACACTATGTACATATAGTTCTATGCCATTGATCTGTGGTATCTGTGGTCTTAGAATGATTTTTTTGTCAATGTTGCCAGATCCTTGTGCAAAATGGTGGATGTCATGCTTGAGTCACATGATGTAGCAGAAACTGTTTGTCTTCTACCTTATATGAGCCATGCTTCTGGGCTGACCTTTATGCAATGGCTATTATATAAGCCCAGGAATTTGTTGTACAAGTTGATTTGAGAACTTGACCCAGGAATTTGGTGCCATTTTCTGTGTGTTAAGTAATAGACACCCAGTTATGGTTCCTTGTGGGTCCAAATAGAAGTAGACGAAAAAGATATTTTTTTGAGGATTTTCCTTAGACTTGAGGGTTTGATATTTAAGAGTTAATTACCCTTAGTAATTTACTCTTAAATGGCCAGCCAAAATTATTTTATTTTTTTGATAGTCAATTCAAGACTGGTTTGTTGAGTTATTTTCTGAGTGAGAGAGGTTTGGAATCCTTTATGCTGATCCTGGTCTGATGGCCCTTCATATTTACTAGAGAATTCCCCATTCCCCAACAAAAGCCCTGGACATGAAGCTGCATTTCACCTCCAGTTACCACCCAGAGGGCAATGGTCAGACCAAACAGATGAACCAAACCTTGAAACAGTACCTCCGGGTCTACTGCAATTACCAGCAGGACAACTGGGTAGATCTCCTCTCGATTGCAAAGTTTGCCTACAACAATGCTCCCAACACCACGACCAGGATCTCTCCTTTCTTCACCAATAAGGGATATCACCCAGACATCACCTTCCATCCCAAGCAAGACCTAGCCTCCGCCAGGGCACATGACTTCACGGTAAACCTGGATGAACTATACCAGGAACTCCACAAAAACATAGCTGCTGCCCAGCAACGATACACTGCCTCTGCAGATCAATACTACACCCAAGCCCTGGAAATCAAGATTGGGGACAGAGTCTTCCTCAAATCGGACAATATCTGGACCACAAGACCATCTGGGAAACTATCCAAAAAATACCTATGCCCTTATGAGGTCATAACCCAGATAAGACCGGTGTCCTACACCCTCCATCTCTCAAGGAACATGTGGTCGATCCACCCCATCTTCCATGTGTCCATGCTGGAGCCATCTACTCCCAACACCTTCCCTGACCACACAGTGCCCCCTCAACCACCAATTGAAATTGACAGGGAACCGGAGTACAAAATAGCAGAAATCCTAGATTTGAAGATTGATCAATGCCATGGCTGCCAGCTCCAATACCTAGTTAGGTGGGCTGGTTACGAAAGAATGGAGGGAGAAACCTCCTGGCTCTCCGCAACAGAGTTATCCCATGCATTGGAGGTAGTTTCCAACTTTCACTGTGCATACCCACTCAAGCCAGGCCTATTAAAACCCTACCAGCCAGACACCATAAATTATCGAACAATCAAATCACTTAATTATTCAAGCTAGATGCATACTAGAAGACAGGATCCTCAGACACTTTGTTATTATTAAGACCCACGACCCCTGCTGGCAGTACATCTGGCTTGGACTCTGCCTAACCCTCAACTATCGACAATATAAGGGACAAAAGACCCACGATTCGCGCCATCTCCTCTGAACAATTTTCTGTCATCAATGCCAAGACATCCAGGCAACCCCCAGCTGTCTTAAAAGTATTCCTTAAACAGACCGAATCCTCCTGAACCTGGTCCAGAAGAGCGATAAATGCAGAATTCTGATCAAAGGCATCTGAACCCCCAGCTCCACCAACAGACCACCAGGTATACCAGCAGACACAGTCATAAGCCCCAGATGCCAGGATCACTGAGCCAACATCCGAGTCTCAATGTTATTAAGGAAGGGCTCCTGCTTGAAGCGACCACAAGAGATACTCCTGGGTGGTTGTGGGATAGGGACTTGACCTGGCCCTACAGAAAAGAGGGAGAGATTACTAAGAAAGAGGGCTACCCAAAGAACCTACTCACCGAAGGGAACACCATGTCCAATAGTATGAGCCCACAGAACTGCCAGCTCATCCTCAATAGCCCTCAAACGTCACATGGCCCTCTCCAGGTCTGCCTGAGATACCACTGGTGACTCCCCCACCTCATTAAGGGGGAAACAGGAGGAAGCCCTGGAACCTTCCATTGGTTGAAAATTCATGTCATCCATTGGGGAAAAGCCTTCCAGCCCTGTGGACCCTCCTTTTTATAGGCAACAAACACTGGCACTTAATGAGCTGCTAAAACATACCCAGAAGGTGCCCATACTACTCTCACAATCATGTCTGCCTTAATCACTGCTCCAACAAGCATAGGACCTCAAGGGCTCGGCCCTAATGGGGGGATACTGTTATAAACCATGACTCAGACCAACCTAATCATCCAGCCACCACCTTTCCTGGGGGATCCCAACCACAGCAATCTACAAGCCCATTCCCCGATCATCTTTCCATGGTTCCGTTCAGAGACCCACAACTTCCGAACCTGACTCCCTTCCATGATTCCAGAAATCAAGGTTCAATGCATGAACAATAAACTATAAGATCATTGTGTACCTTGTCCCCTTGTTTTCACCTCTCCATTAGCCCCTTGTATTTTCCTTCTCCCTTTATCCTTACTCAGCAGAAGATATTACAAGGATTAGTCCCATGTATATAAGCCACCAGTCGACTGGACTATTTGCCAGTACAAATATTGACTTAATTCTGCATTGTAGTTTCCAAATTCAGTTCCAGTAAACTCTCCAACTTTCCAAAATTAGGGACAGATGATCGAGGAGGGTGCAATACATAAGTTGAAGCCAAGTCCCTGCAACCGCAAACAACTCGAATGACTAGTCGTATAACCTAATACCACAAACAGTCCTAAGCCCCCAGCACTTCCCACCCTTCTACCTTTTCTGCCTCCATCTGTGAACCTGCGACCTCTAGTCCCTTCACCTCTGGAGTACCAAACCCCCCTCGGAAACCATTTAGAAGTCTCCAGAAACCCTTCTGGAAGTATCTAGCTAAGCACCTGACACGTGGATTTAATATGATATTTTCTTTAAACAAACTTTCCAAACAATTTTGAAAAGAAACAACTGAACAAATAATAACTTACATTGGACTTTAGAACCATATGACAGCAATCATCAAAAACCTCTTTGCCACATCATATGGTGAAGACCCCTTTCATCCAATCTGGACATATGTAAATGTCATCCATCCTGGACCTCCAAACATCTTAGCAGAACACCTTGAAAAATAAAAAACCCACACCATCTTAAATAAATTACTAAAGAACTTATTCCATATAATACTGCGATGACATATACATGGAATAAAATCAAACTACTTGTCTCTATGATATCAGAAGATACTCACTGGGTTAAATCACTTTAAGACTATATAGACCAACAAAGATCAACAATAAATAACCCAGCTGACATTTGCATTCACATAACCATAATTGAGCAAAGTATGAAAAATATAATCCAGAAACTTACTAATAACATAAAACACCACCTTAATTATATTATAAAACACCTTTTCAAGTTCTTGGAGCTACAAATGATGATGGCTACCTTGATGGAAACTTCTAGAGACAAAAGGCATTTCTAACTCTTGAACATATTGTTTTAAAACCATTGGGGATTTAACCCAAGAAGTGTGACAAAACTTTGGTGTGAACAAAGCCTAATCAAGTTCTCTGACGAGATGATAGCAAGTGAATGCCAGTCTGGGTTGTTTTCTAAAAAGAATTGTTTAGAGGGGGCCTTGGCAGGTACCTTGTCAATTATGTGTAGGAATAATAGTTTATGAGTGTAACTCTTAGTTCTACCCTTGCATAGGATTATTTCCACTTGATGTTCTATATAATCTTGGTTTAGTTCTTTTACTATGTTGTTGCATACCTTTTCTGTTTTAGCTGAGAACTTTCCACTTTGGTAGAAGGTGTCAAGTGTTGGATACTGACGGACTTTGGTACTGCCAAGGGGTGTTGTTGAAAGGTCGGGCGGACTATGGCCAAGTCCTGCAGGCCAAGAGTAGTGGCGTTGGCTTCAACATACTCGTGCGTTGCACCCTACTTGCCGTGCGTGCCACTGTATTTGCAACAGACAGATACTCAGGGGGATGCTGAGGATGCCGGCCCGAGTCAAGGACTTTAACAGAGGAGAAGAAGGTAGAAGGGCCTAAGCCTAGTCGATACCCAGAATGAAGAATTATGTACATTCATGTCCTACTTATATAGGTTAAGAAGCGACATGTGGAATAAGGAATGTGGGACAATAAGGTATGCAGAGCATGTGGTTATTGTCCACAACGAACAAAATTAGAACAAGGAATGCAAAGCGGGGATAGAACAATAAAAGAAAGGATAATAGAATGTGTCCGAAGATAGGACAATAGGAGGTGCCAGACTATAAGACAAGGCTGGTAACTGTCAAGCCCCGGATACCAAGCTCTGGTTCACTCGGTAGTACCAACCGAACAACCCTT
>QLPG01020579.1:0-34431 GCA_003314385.1 Gomphus sp. MG54 | reverse complement strand
TCTCTCTCAATCAACCCCTCCCCCTTCTGTTTCCAGACCTACTGCCTCCCATATGATCCAAACCTGTTGATTTTGGTCTTATCTAACCAAATGACCCTCTTCCAGTCCTCTATGTTGTGATATTTAGTATGTGACTTTTCCTATTTTTCTATATTTTCTGTAAATTTTATTACTATTACTGCGTATCTTTGATACGCGCGTATGCTTGTGACTCATGTGTGATTTTTGTCACAATGCGTCATGGGTAACATCATTAGTTAGTATAGTTTTCCCACTCCTGCGTTGTATAAGTAGTGCTTTTAGTTATCTAAACAATATTAGTCGGTTTTAGCCCGATCCACGACCATAGTAATGGCGTGCCGGTTTAATGTACGACGCAACTCGAGTAAACGTTGTACATCTTGTCTTCACGTCGAGTGGGCTTCGTGCCCTTTTATATTGAGTCATCATTTTGATCTATATGGTCAATTTCTGTTCTAACACTCTACAGTCCACTCTCTGTATTTCAAAGCAAAGGCCAACCTCAGCTGTCTATGCCTTGCACTGAGGAAGGGCCTTTTCTTCTTCATCACAGCCTTGAATGAATGTTTCCTGAGGAGTCTTCTGACTGTTTCTAAGGAGACTGGGTGGGGGATAATTATATTGATGTATATGGTGACCTGAGTAGCATTGGCAGCTCTGCCAGTAGCAATTTGTGATAAAATAGAATGTTGATATCTAGAGGAAAGCTTGGGGGGATGATCTCCAGAGGAGTAGGGCTAGTTGGGATAGAGAGTTCTGAGAGTCCTGGATACTGTAGACTGGCTGAGGCCAAGTCTTAAGGCAATAGTGTGAGTGGAATAACCATGAGAGGCCAAGGAGAAGATGTTTTCTTTTTGAGCAGAGGAAGTGGGGTGCATTGGAGTGTAGTGAAGTTCTGGACATGTTGGAGGGGATTAAATACCTTAATTTGAGTTCTCATGAAAGATAAGGTTACCATAGTAACCATCTATTAAGGGTTGAATGTTATATAATAGATGGAGCATCATATTCTGATTGTTCTGACACCATCTCACAAAACTGAGTCAATGGGCCCTTGATTTGAATTGCCCATATCTTCATCACCCCTGATTGGAATTATATAATTTTTTAATGGTTGCATAGCCCTGATCAGATTCTTTCTTTTATGCACCAACACCTTTTTCATATATGTTTTACATTCAAAGCTATTCAATGAATAGTCCAAAAGCACCAAATATTAACTCAGTTTTGTGAGTCACTATACCTCTTCCTTGCATAGGTGCTGCAGGGCTGCCATCCTTGAAAAGGTGGCCACCAGGCTACTGTTCTTACAAATGCTGCCACAAGGCAAAGGGTTTTGGCTACTGGGTTTTTTTGGCTAGGCTCTGAGGGTTTCAGGTCTCAGCTGGGCCTCGAACCTCAGCTTTTGGTCTTAGCTGGGCCTTGGGTCTTGGGTCTTGGTCTTGGCTGGGCCTTGGGTCTCGGGTCTTGGTCTTAGCTGGGCCTTGGGTCTTGGGTCTCGGGTCTCAGTCTCAGCTGGGCCTTGGGTCTTAGGTCTTGGTCTCGGCTAGGCCTCAGGTCTTGGGTCTTAGTCTCAGCTGGGCCTCATTAGGGAATGGCATGGGTCACCCACAGGTCAAATGTAGATGACCCACACCTAACCCATGGGTTTTTTCCCATGGGTCGACAGGTGTTGGGTGTGTGCTGCATCTGCATACATGTAGTGCATGCATGTACAGTGTGTTCGTCGCATTCATGGTGTCACATGCACATATGGCACATTCATCATGTGTGCGTTATAGAGTTGCTCTAGGTAATTAATACCTAAAAGCCTGCATGCACCAGTCCTTTTCTCTGGTGGGGTCTAGCGTAGTCATTCGGCACAGCTAGATTATACTCTATGACAAGACTATGTATGAACGAAAATAGAATGTGAATGAAATATGGTGTGATGTGACAGGGACGTGACCTTGATGAGATATGAATGTGTCATGCTGACTAAGACTTGGACTTTGACTTTGGGCTTGAATACAATAGTCTAGACATTTCTAGACTAGTCTTGACTTAGACTTGTAGACTGGACTTAGGCTTTAACTTGTGAACTTGTTATTATAGAGGTGAGCTAGAGGCCTTTATATACAAAAACCAAGCAACGATGTAAAACGATGCGAGAGGTTGGCTATGTCAGTTGAATGACAAAGCACGAGAACAAAGTATACAAAAGAGGAAACTATGGAGAAACTCTAGAGAAATGGTACAGCATTGAGGCTGCACGAATAGAGGCTAGGGGCTATAATAGGGGAAAGACTAACCAAAAAGGTAAGGATGATGAGTAACAATGAGAAAAGACTAACAGAATAGGAAATAGGTTCAAGTCATGCCAAGAAAAGGGGAAACATATAAAAGAAACAATAAGGAAGTCTACCAATAAATGTCTAACAACCTTGTCCACTACTCCTGAGGGGCCTTAGATTGAGTCAGGGGACTGAGTCATCTTGGAGTATTTCCAGGTCACAGGCAACATATCTTCCATAATTTCTCCAGTATCCAATCCAAGGATAGGGGTCTGAGAGTAAGAGAACTAATGGATATACAGTCGTGTACTCTCATTTTGTGTTTAAGAGTGAATCGAATAGAGTGGATGGGATAATCAGGATGGGATGGTGCCCTGAACTCTGCCTCGTATTCCACTCTACTCCTATCACGATATGCTGGTCTAGACATCATTCCAAGAAATATGTATGGTTCTTGACTTTCTGGGAAATAGACTACATCTCCTATCACATATGACTGAGTGTAGATCGGATGGCATAGTCTTCTGAATGAGAAATGTGCTGGTGGGGGTACGCTAAGATAATAATATGTAATAGTTCTGCCTGGATGCGTATGTCCTGGGTATTGTAGCATTGTATGGGAATGAGCTCTGAAGAAGACATGATGACAAATTGAGAGTCTGAAGATCGGTGTGCTAACTAGAATGGTTGGCTGTGTGATGTGGCAACAGTGAGGGTGATATAGGATGAGCGCCGTTAGAGTCTGATTTGGAACATGGTTGAGATCATCCACTTTACTATCAGCATATGGCATGTTCATTGCATGCACATACAGTATGTTCATCGTATTCGTGGCATCACGTATACATATAGTACGTTCATAGTATCGCATGCACATACAGGGCATTCGTGGTGGCACATGCACATATGGTGCATTGGTGTCGTACATGTGAGTGTGCATGTTATATGTGCATACATAGTTGAGGTGGTGCATTAGGCCAGGTCACAGGTACTCTTGGCTTAACCCATACCCAAACCTAAGGACACCTGACCCAGTGACCTGTGTGGGTTACCCTAACCTATGCTATTCTCTAGGCATCGGGTCTTGGGTCTCAGTCTTGGCTAGGCCTTGGGTCTTGGGTCTTAGTCTTAGCTGGGCCTTGGGTCTTGGGTCTCAGTCTTAGCTGGGCCTCGGGTCTTGGGTCTCGGTCTTGGCTGGGCCTCGGGCCTCAGGTCTCAGTCCTCAGGTCTCAGTCTCAGTCTTGGCTGGGCCTCAGATCTCAGGTCTCGATCTCGGGTCTCAGTCTCAGCTGGGCCTTGGATCTCGGTCTCAGTTGGGGTTTTGGCTAGACCTCAACTAGGCTCTGCTGAGGCTTTGGCTGGACTCTGCTGAGGTTTTGGCTGGGCCTCAGCTGGGGTTTTGGCTGGGGTCTGCTGAGGTTTTGGCTGGGCTTCAGCTGGGGTTTCAGCTAGGCTGTGCTGGGGCTTTGGCTGGGCTCTGTTTTGGCTGGGCTCTGCTAGGGCTTTGGCTGGGCTCTGCTGAGGTTTTGGCTGGGCTCTGCTGGGGCTTTGGCTGGGCTCTGCTGAGGTTTTGGCTAGGCTCTGTTGGAATAGTTTGACCAGTATCTGTACATAGGTTGCCATGTCACATTAGTCACAGATGATTTGTAATTCCTCATCTGTTTGCAACGAGCCATTACCTCTGCTCAAGTCAAACAGTTGTCCTTTCCACGGTCCTTGCTCAGCACCACAGAAATTCAACAGGCTCTGCTGGGGTTTTGGCTGGGCTCTGCTGGGCTGGCTGGCTGCTCCCGCCCAGAGGGGGTGGCTCGTGGTATTTTACCGCACTGTGAGCCTAATTTGTCCTCTTACGTAATTTGCTGTGTCAGCTGCTCCTAAAACTGATCACAGATGGTATTTTACCGCACCTGTGGGCCTAATTTGTCCTTCAAAGCGAACAGCGAACAGAGGAGCACTAACACACAGCAAGCACGACGCTCGACATCGACACACCGACACACCGACGACATCGACACGTTGTGCACCTGAACCACTACGCACGCTCCATACGCACCAACGACACCGCTTACATTG
This sequence comes from Gomphus sp. MG54, assembly GCA_003314385.1. NCBI lineage: Eukaryota > Fungi > Basidiomycota > Agaricomycetes > Gomphales > Gomphaceae > Gomphus > Gomphus sp. MG54. The sequence continues at coordinate 30,064 of QLPG01020579.1, read as the reverse complement.
CGCTCCGACGACTACCACGCACACTCTATAACGCGCACCGGCGACACCGCGACATCCAGCACCAGTCACCACGCATGACGACGAGGAGCACCGACGCGGCATGATCAAGCTTCTGCACTCTTTTTGCTTGCTGACGTCTGGCACGTTAGTTTTCCTGGGCATGCATCCGAGGCCCTCTTACCTTCCCCTGCAATCGCTCGCATGCCTCGCACACCGCGCACCGACATGCCGTGCACCGACTATGCATGGCACTGAGTGGCAGAACGACTGGCCCTTCCCATCGTTAACCTAATTTGAGATATGCTTGTTGGCAGTCAGAACATCCTTGTTGTTATTACCAGAGCCTCCTGAAATCTTCAGGATCCTTTTAAACAACAAGAGGTATTCTGTCTCCCAAATAACAATATTTCATACTTAGGTGAACGATGGCAAGAACGGGTCAGCCATTTTGATATTCAGTAGTGCCATGCATTGCAATCTGATCATCTGATGCTCATGAGATCTAGACTGACATCTGGTACATTATTATTTTCAACACCAGGTTGACATGCTAATGGATTGTCATCTTGAGGTACATGCAGAATTGTGCAGGAGAAAGGGAAGGTGTCTGATGAGCTAATACAGGCAGAGAGACGAGATTTAGAATAGGAAAAGCAGGAGGTTGAATAGGAAACCCCTTGATGTGGATGACTACGTGTATTTTGTATCCATTCATGCAGGTGAAAAGAAAACTGCTAGTACTGGGTCATTTGGCGGCCATTTAGTCTGAAAGTCAATATATAACTTATTCAACCCAATATGAAGTGCCCTGTAACAAGAAACATCATGTAAAAATAACGATTTTCAGGCAGTTGGCCCTGAACAACCCCAAGTGCAGAACTGCCGAGTACGAGTGAGAAAGGCTATGGCTTTAATAAGGGAACTGCAGTAAATAAATCAGACACTATAATAAAAATGTGCTCCAACATCCATAACAAATTATGTGCATTCCGTGGACCTATTTTGATCTAGTGTCACGAAACATCAATGACTTCATTCATTAGTAGACTCCCGAATCAACTACAATAACTCCACATAGAACGGCAAATATATCAATCTAGGTATACTGCAAAACCAATCAGATATTTATCATGACCACTCAAACACTCGATTATTCACATACGCATCGTGTTCAGTTTCAGTTCCACGCCTTCTATTCAGCTACAACAGTCTTATCAAGCTCTTTCACCAGAAGCTCGTTCACAGCAGGAGCATTGTCCAGGTATACTTCACATGGGAAAGAAAAAATAAAAAATCAGATAATCATAAAACTCACGACGCACTCGTCAACGTACCGTGATGCCCTGCCCCCGGCACAATATACACTCGTCCATTTTGGTTCCCTGCTTTTCGCAGGTTCTCCACCGCTTTAACGCCTCCTTCTGGATCCATCCAGTCGTGTTCCCCGTCTGCCCCGTATCGTGTTAAACTTTCAATCCAAACACATGGCGAAACAAAACTACTACACGCACATATAAATGTAACTGGAACCTTCAGCGGTGCGACGCGGTCTACCAGCGGCCGGCGCGCATGTGCACGCGGTGCCAGAATGTGTGCTGGTGGACATTGTCATTAGTACCCGTTAGTATTCCATAACAGGCTCCTTACATATACAGTACTCCCCCGAGCCTTTGGCAAGAGTAATATTCAGGATATAATCATGCATATTCCGCGTTTCTTCCTCCGTCAACCCCGAAAACCGACGGGCGGTGTACTAAGCCGAGTGTCAGTCGCTTCTTTGAAACCTCACATTTTGCGCCTCACCTTTCCTACAAGCATTGGTCCCCAAAACAGTGTTGACCTCACGACCTGGAACGGGCTCCATCCCTCCTCCCATAGATAGATCGCGAGCTTCCTCAATCGACTCTCATTCCTCTTCTCTACCCGCTGCTCCTTCTTCACCCTCTCCACCGCCGCCGGCCCCTCCACCGCTCTCCCTCCATCCGTCTTGACACTATCCATCTCCCTACTTGGCTGCATCGAATCCGGATCATGCGGCACCCCCACCGGACTCAACAACACCAACCGCTCCACCCGCTCCGGCCACCGCAGCGCATACACCACGCTCAAATACCCCCCCAACGAATGCCCGACCAACGTCATCCGCTCCACACCCATTTTCTTCCGCCACTCCTCAAGGCTATCGATGAAGAATGCCTCGGCCTCCGCGACACGCTTGTCGATGTTCGTGCGATGCGCGGAGACGCGGAAGGGCGGGCGCGAGGAGCGGCCCATTCCTAGCCAATCGAGCGCGTAGACGGGAGTGTGTCTTGTGGAAGCCCACTGTCCGAGCGCGGGCAGGTTCTTGAGGAAAAAGCCGAGCCCGGCGCCGTAGCCGTGAAGCAGCACGACAGGGGGCGTAGAGCGGGAATTGGGAGAAGGAGAAGGAGATGTCTTCATACCAGGAAGTATAGACAGCATATTGACATAATGTGCGGGGTTAGACAGGTGTACCATAGAAGAGCTTGCCGTCACCGCCTGTGCCACCGATGGCGTGGACGCGCCTTTGGGAAGGTAAAAAGGTAGTGTCCTGGTGCCGAGTTAATACAGGGGTAGCATCTACATGAACTAACAACGAAAGCGCACCTTAATAACCGCTCCTCGCTCGCTGCACTTTCCTTCTGGCCCACGGCCCACCTATAATAGTTGCATCAGCACCAGCACACACACCCCATCACTATCGCCACCTCTGGCACACACCAGGCAAACAAACACTCACCAACTCCGAAAGCTCTCCCGAAACGTCACAGGGATTCCCCTTGCAGGAGGGAGCCCAGCAATCCCCACAGAATCAACGTCAATAGCAACTTCAGCCATGCGTATACTTGCACGTCCTCCAAGGCTGAAACGTAGTGGCACGCGGCGGAGGTTAAGGGCTATACGAGAGTGGAGCAGGTGGAGTCTGGGCTTGAGGCAGACAGTGAACTTGGGCTTGGAATATGGCAAAGAGAACCTCGAATCGAGTTTAGAAAGGCCGAGTCTAATGATCTGCAAGGGTAGCCCCTTCTTGGGTCTGAGCCTGAAAGCAATCCTGGAAACAAGGAAAACGATGGAAATAATAAGTTGTCTGCCGTCCACGAGGGTTTATATGTGACAAGTCGCAGTAAGATGTTGCCGTGCCGGGTACAGTAAGCGCGGCGGCAGAGTTGGACGCGTCATGACAGAGCCGTGACTGTGTGATAGGTGGCGTAATCGCGGGCGGTGGACGAGCTAATTACCAGTATTTTGTATTATTCGGTACTAACACGACTCGAGCTCTAAAGAATGACTGAAAAGACGAACGCCGCCAATACACATAGGTAATAAACCAACTACAGAAATATAATTTGAACGAGCCAGCAAGTAAGGTAAGGTACAGTTACATGTGGGATGTTTATAGCAGACCGATGCAATGTCAATGATGGGATGGAAAAGGAACTCAAAAAAACAAACTGGATGGACTGTCAATGCTGTGAAATATCAATACAACTTCGAGCTGCAAAACAGTGGGATTTCAGTATCTTTTTTTTTCATCGTGTTTCGGAAAGCACAACCACTCACCGACATTAATCGGTTGTGCCTAACATCTATTTCTTGACTACTCGTAGCTGGTCACGTAGCTTTCCGTTCTCTTGTTGAAGCGAGTTGAGCTCATCGAGGAGCGTGACACGCTGCATCGACTCGGAGCTGTGCATACGTGCAATCTCATCCTGCGCTTCGGCTAGCTTCGTCCGCAGTTCGGATATTTGTGACTCCAGCTTCCTTTTCAAGTTTGGTGCAGTAGCAGCCTCCTCCGCAAACGCAAGGGCTCGTGCGCTGAGTTTATTATTCGCTTCCGTTAGGTTTCGGAGAGTATCGCCTTGCTCAATCGCCTGAGACTCTAATTGTCGTTTCTCATCCAGTACTTGATCAAGAGATTGCTGTAGCGCGCTGATCTCATCAAGCCTGGGAAGAAAGTGAGTACTGACACTTCAGCACACCGAGGGAATACGTACATCGATAGCTCCTTCCGATTCAAGGCTACATTGCGTTCCTCCAATGCCTTGACCTGCACCTGATACATCTCAAGCCCCTTGTTACTGTCTTGCGCGAGCTTCTGGGCGCGTTCCGCATTATTCCTGAGAAGATCGTGTGATTGTGAAAAGCGGATAAGCCTCTCGACCAAAGCCCGGTCGTCAGCGATAAGTGCATGCACGCGCGTAACAAGCTCCTCTATGCTGAACTCGCCGGACACCGTTGGGGAAGTGAACCCTGCCTTGGGGTCATACAACAATTTGAGCGCGCGGACGTCCAAGTCGGAGAGAGATTGTGTTCCACCAGGGCTGGAAGGTGCCAGGGAACTGCTCTTACCCATCTTGGATACGCGAGCCTCCACAGACGGTAACACAGTCCATAACGAGCGTAAGGATGCGAGGACTTTGGTAATTTCATTTCCAGAAGAAGCAACGGCCTCGGGTGGAGGGGCTGTCGCCCGGATATTCATGAGTTCGACAAGACGGTCGGACTGTTCCTGTGTATCTAGAGTTATAAACCGGACCAGAAATCATTCAACTTGCTCACCTTAATGCGGGTCTCCAGCAAGCGAACTTCTTTTCGTGACTCTTCTCTTTCTCTCCTGACATCGTCGATGTCTCTGCCGAGCCGTTCGCGAATTTCAAGTCCATTTCGCACGTCCTCTTCATATTTTCTGCGTAGTATCTCCAAATCCGCGTTCGTTCGCTCAGACTGCGCAAGTCTTGATTCGAGATTGATAATATGACCTTCGAGAGAGGCAGTGATGCTACGGAACGAGGTGTCCGTCGTTGTTGTTGGAATTTTGTGCGAAAGCATGATAGAGCGAAGTGCATCGTGACTCGCATCTAGCTCCTCAGTGATAATCTGAAGATCCTTGGACTCTCCTCGTATTCGCTGTACCTCTTCCAGCTTCTCTTGTTCGAGTTCGCCCCATCGTCTCTCCCACGCACTACGCTCGCGCTCGGCATCATTTCGTAATCGCCGTACCTCCTCGTCTTTGGAAAGCAATTGCTTCTCCAAGTTGTCACTTCTTATTCCATCAGCTACAAGCTCCTGCACTCTTTTCTCCAGCTCCTCTATTAAGACTTGACGAGATTCCAAGTCTTCGGTCAAGGCCCGTCGTTCCTGATCCCACTCTTCGCGATCACGGACCATGGTCTCCAATTCGGTCATCTCTTTTTCGAGTTTAGAAATCGTCTCGTCTGCCGTTTGCAAGTCCAGGTTCAGGGTCGCCTCGACGTCTGACTTCTCGAGCTGCAACAGGTTCATCTGCTTCTGAAGCTCAGAAGCCTTGGCTTCGGCAGTTTCAGCGATCTGCTCTGCAGCCTTGAGCTTCTCTTCCAACGCGGAAATTTGAGCAGGATTTGCAATCTTGCGCGATGTGGCACCAGGAATGACTGTGTCCGCGTGACCCGCGAAGAGATGAGCACCATCAAATTTGGCACGAGTAGACATAGATGTAATTGATGACGTGGGGCTACTCAACGATTGTGATGTGATACGGTTCCCAGAGTTGCTCGAGTTCTCGTCTGTCATTTCGATGTTGACAACTCCGGGTGAAAGTTTTGCTTCGAGATTGCGGACAGAAAAGCTAAGCACGGCTGCTCTATGCTCCAGCAGCTTACGGTCGACATCGCTAGCTCGCTCTAAAAGCCTAGAAAGCTCTTTAGTTGCAACATCGACTTTGCGATTACCGGCATCCACCTGCTCTGAAGTCTGTTTGGAAAGACGTTTGACTGTCTGGAGTTTCTGGAGATTGAGAGCGGCGTCGCGAATCTTGGTCTCTAGTGCAACCTTCTTTCTCATGGCCACTACACGCGAAGAGAGTAATTGTTGCTCCTGCAACAACCGTCAGCAACTTGTGTACGCGATCGCATTGAGCACAGACCCGCTTGAGTTCTTCGACCTCCTCAGAACTTATTATCTCAAACCCTCGGCTGTCAACTACTGCCTCGCTCGCCAGCAAACTCATGAGCAGATCATCTCGAGTGTTGACGAGCATGGATGTCTGCTTCCATTCATTTTCCAAATGTGAAACCGACCGCTTGGATAGTTCAGCGACTCTTGGTAGAGGAGAGGGATGAGCAGAGCCGTTGGTTAATGACGACGTGGAAGGAACAGGCGGAGTTAGAGCCCGTACGGGCTTACGAGCAGAGGAAGGGGAAGAAGTAGACGTGGCTGGAGGTCTAGAGGGAAGCGTTTTTTCTTCAGGGGAATTCAGAAAACTAACGGGTTTCCGTCGAGGTGAGTTAGGCCCGTCCTTTCGTATGAAGAGACCAGCTGTGGCAGTTCCAGGGGATAGGGGGGGTGACGAAACCTGAATAGGAGAGGTAGTATCCGAAGCGGCTGGATAGAGCTGCTTTCCAGTTGTAATAGAGAGGGGGGCGATTGTCTGTAATGGAGGAGGTTTGGGAGGAGATATAGGAGGTTCTTTAGTCGGCTCGGTGGCTGATGGTGGGGGTGGCGAGGAAGGAGTGGTGGCATTCGTAGCCGCGAAAAAACGGCGAACGCCGTTCATCTATGGCGTAGGTGACCAGTCCAAAAGGTAACTCAGAGTACGTACCAGTCGTCTTCTGAGATATGGCACCAGCTCGCCGTGACTTGTGACACCACCATTATAGACGCTGGGAAGGTTATTTTGGCATATTTCCCTAATAATGCTACCCGACGGGTTAAGATCTATCTCGACAGATAAGTATGCACTATTTTTACCATGAATCTGGTCCACAGCAATGCATTGCTTTGGTCCCAATTCTTCCTATTCGGCATTAATTAATGGCAGCCCTGAAGCCACCCCGCATCAATTTATGTTCGTGTTTGTGAATCGCTATCACCTGCACGGTGGCAATCACTTCCCGTATGAGCATCTTGTTAGCAGCACAGTCATTGGCTCCATCTACGCATTTGCGCCACCTTCCAGGTCACCAACCACCCAATCATAACTGGGCCATAGGCCATAACCATCTACATCACCCCAACAAAGTCTAGAATCACCTCGTACTCAAGTTGCAGAGCGCCGTGATCAAATAAAGGTTATCAAAAAATAATGAGGGTCCAGGGGGACAGCAATGGCCGCAAGGACTTCGCTCCACGAATGCAGTTGAAAGCGACAAAGAATTAGCAACGAAGCACACAACTATATTGGATAATAGGTTAAAGTTGATGATACATAGAACTGCATAACCTCGAAAACATATCGTGAATCAAACCAATGAATTAGTCTATTTCGTATGCAACATCTGAAATTCTGAATTCTGCTGTAATGAGTTGTTGAGACGGAGGAATTGTTTGAGCCAAATGCAAGGGCAAGGGGGACACACCAGTCTTCGATGCGGACGCGGAGCGCCAGTCGTACCGCGCCAGCCTCTCGGTCATTTAAGCTACTCGATGCCAGGTTCCGCGTATTTCTCGTAGAGTGCGGTTCAGCTCTCTCTCCATGAGGTTGGTTGTCTCGCATGTCTCTCATACCTTTAGCTCAGCATATCCTATTACAGCTTCACTTTCAAATGGCCCCGGTTTTCAGACGAGTTCCATCACGACGCACGAGACATGCTCGAGGCAGCTCTAAACAAAGGGAACAAGCCTCCCATCATTGCTGACAGGATAGAGGTTATAGAACTCGAAATGGGCACTCAGGCAGGCCGAAACCACAGTTCCGCAGCCCTGGGCACTCCCCTCATCTTACCCTTACGCTTCGCGTAGCCCCCAGATCTGGAAATCCGTGACATCGGAGACTTGACTCTAGATCAATTTCGAGGAATATTTCGCCTCTCCTACTCCGGGGACGCGTATATCGTGCTTCGGACCAAAGTTCAGGTATGTACCACTATCTCCATCCCCCCTATTTCAAAAGAACGACGATAAAATATTCAAAGGCGAATCCGTTAAATCACAAGAAGCCAGACATTCACGAGTTGAGTGGATCTCGTGGGATGCTCGCTGCCCATCAACCTCTCGTGGTACCAATGCTTCTCCGGCTGTCCCATTTCGTTCTCAACGCCTATGTAGTTTTGGTGGTCTCAAAGCAGAAGGGAATTACTCTTGTTTTTAAAACTGACCCTCTGCAGAATGTGGATGTGAATAGTACATTCGATTCAATCGCCGTCATACAGAAATACATACAGCGAGAAATCGAAGGCCAACTCAGGGAGATGTTTCGAGAGGATCTGCCAGGAATCATTCACCGCCTTAGCCAACGTTGGGTTGCTGGAAAGACAAAGGTAGAGGCCCCGTACTTATTCAACAGACAAAGACCGCGGAGTACCCAAGACCAACCAGAAACCAGGTCCAATCCTGACATATTGGCAGGTGGGATTCACCATCCCTATCTTACACCGCATTTCCATCCGGCTCTCAGAACCCCCTCCATTTCCAGAATGCCATCTCTACAACGAATACATAATACGTCTGGCCCACATTCGGCACCTAGCACCGTCAACTACCCAGCAGCTACTCCCCTTAATACGACACCCCCAGCACACGAACATCCAACGACGTTCCCCGAAATAGAAAACTTTGATCCAACGTATGGTCTCCGTCCAGACGATTTACCTGCAAAAAGTGGATACAGCGGTTTTGGCCGTTTGTTTGGTGCGCCCCAAGGACTTAAGGATCTTGCAGAAGAACCTCTAGATGATGGCACGGAATGGAATGAGGGCGATTCATTCCAAATGGTGGACTGGGATGAGACTGTCAGTTTCACTCCTCCCCCCTCTATCGTCTCAGATGATATCCCAGAGTTTGAGACAATACCAGCTGTCGGTGGCGGGACTATCATTCGCCCCCGCATTTACCACTCTCAATCCAGCATTCGACCGCCTACCGAGGCTGGTTCGTCTTCAACGACGAACATTACGAATCGCACAGAAACACTTAATCAGCCTATGCCTGACATGTACTCACCTAAGCATGCTAATCTTGGGGCTGGAATATCAACGCCTATACACATGCAACCCTCTTTCTTCCCTCCGTGGCCAATCCGGCTTGGGACTCAGCGCGGGCAGACATTACCACCCTGGCCAACCCACACAGACTCGTTCGACTCTCGCCACCGACTCTTACATAGCGCAAGGAGTGCGCCTTTACCGACTGTATCGGGTCTAAGCATGGGGTCTCTTCCATTCCTACATCGCCCACAATCCTCAGAGAGAAGTTTCCCGACTTCGCCTTCGGAAGACACTGGTTCACATCCTTCCCGGTCAAGCAATACATCGACAAAGGAATCATATACACCTCCATCACCCAATGCACCGCAGGACGTATCACATTCGCCCTCCAATGTGTCTTACCGACATAATAGACAAAGGTCGCTTTCACCGGAATCTTCTCTGCGCTTCCCAGATGGGGTGCCACATGGTTCACCTCCTAATCTTCACTCGGCTATGGATGCGGACGGTAATATTGTGCTACACCCTGGACTAAATAACACTGTGTCTCAACTCTCCACTCTCAGTCATTCCAACCATACATTATCACCATATACTCGGTCTCTGGAGCATTTTACTGTGCGTAGCGTACCACATCGAGCCTCGGGATCCATCTCCGTCGTTGATCGACAACCGACGAAAGCTAAACGGAAGCGTACTTACCGCCTTGGTGGGAGTAAACCTCCCGATCCCCAGGAGGAAGTGAAAGAAGAGCTGACTGCACCACCTTCACCTCCCCCTCCATCCGAATTCGAAGTATCGGACGTGGAGCACTATTTTCGAGTGCCGCACAGCAGTCTACGACGAAGAGCCTCGTATCAAGCATTATGAATTATTCCATAGTTTTCTTACCTCTTAGAATTTCAATACTTATCATGATTACTTATCCTTATTCACTCTCAAGTTTTATAGCTGGTTGGAGTTGCAAATAGTCTGTTGATATCAAAGCTGCAGAGGACGACTGAGGTGACGTGGCCGGATCACCACCTTGTTCAAAGTCCTGCACAACTGCATCAGCCTATGCCAACACACCTAGCGCGCGCATGGCTACGCGTGAAAGTGACCAGCTTTATATACCCACGTCTACATGCATAGATGGTCGCCGACTTGTATTCTGGCGAACTGACAGCTGGCGGAAGTCATTATTCTGGTATGTTTTGGTAAGTGTTGACGTTCTCGATGAGCCTACGAGCGCGGCTATCGGGGACGTGGTGGCCATTCGGAAGATACTTTCACCACTGAGCCGTGGCGTAGGTGGTGTTCTTGGCCGTGGCATAATAAGCTCCAGAAGGTGGTCGTAGTTAATAGTGAAGGACTCGCAGGCATCTGGACCTGGTGACATTACAATATCATTAGAAAAAGCAAACCTGGAGGCGATTTCCGAAGGCTTCGCCGTCTCTGAGGTATTTTTCATGACACGCGACATGAGGGTCGTGAAGGAAGTTTCTGAGAAACCTGGCAGCACAATGGTCTCTGGCGCAGGCTGGCTGACCAGCCAATTGAGACATGACATGACGGCTTCAGCCAGTGCTTCTTCATGATCCTGCCAGTATACAAGTGTTTCCTCGCTGGCAAGTCGATGCAGCGCGGGCGCAAGTTGGGCAGCTACTGTTACAACTTCCTCTTCGACTGCTTCGCCCAACAGTGAGAGAATGTTTCCAACGAGAGGCAAGGATAGTGGCTGCCATGTTGTACCTCGGAGGAGTGCCAATGCCAAAGCCAGCTGTCCAACAGAACCCAGAAGCCAGACGTGTGGAGCAAATGCATAAGCCAAATCTACCACAGCGGGTATAGTAGTCGAAACATCCGACAAGGCGGCAAAAACTCTGGAGACATCCTGAAGAGTCCTATGCTCCAAGAAGAATTCTGAGGTATTGACAGGTGAATGTGTATCCAACAGACGCGTGAGTAACTTGAGAGAGTTAGTGACACAGGTCTGAAGGATCGTCCGCCGCTCAGAATCTAGTGAGGTGTTGTTTAACACTTTTACAGATTGCAACAAGTGCTTCAACTCCTCGTCCACAAACCACTGGCCCAGTCCCACCTCTCCACGATCGAGCGTTGTCAACCTTTCCACGAGTTGTATTTGATGATCGGTGGCAAGGGCACGCGCAAATCGCTGAAGCTCAGGCAAAACATTCGGAATAACTTTCCTCGTCCAGAACCTTTCCTCTGACCTGTCTCCACTCGCATCTGATATAGAAAGTGGTAGGACAAGGTCAAGAAGCCAAAATGCCTGTTCCAACCTCGCTACTGGATCATCCCCTTCCGGATATAACGCGAAATGAAGCAACGTGCGCAAAACTACCTCTCCGATTGAGCCACTCGCACCTGAGTTGTCTGGAATGGAAGACAACACTGAAAGAGTATCGGCGCATGTGGGCCTTGAGATCCTTGCCGCTTGGCACGTGGAGCCGCCTCGAGGATATCTCAAGTCTACTGCATCAGTAGCGATGAAGAGTGTCAAGACGTTTTGGGTGAGGGCACGAATCAGCCTGGCTGGGGTTGGATTGGTAGGCAAAAGACGCGACAGTATCCTCATGGTGGCGTTGCACGATGTTAAAAGCTGCGTCATAATCGAAGGCTCCAATAAGGAGGGAGGAGAAAGAAGGAACTGGCCGTGTATAGGATCAACAAGCCGCCCGAGGAGTTCAACCAGATTATACACCACTCCATGTGATCCGCCCCGCCAGGCAGCTTGCATCACATTCCACTCACCCATCTCGCCGTCCCCTAGTGTTTTATCCACCATCAGCAACGCTGTTTGTAGTGCTCGCCCTTCCGTGGTATCCACTGCGCGGTTTGACCAGTTCATCAGAGTCTGTATCGCTCGAGACAAACCACCTTCAGAAATTCCAACGATCTCCACCATCATTGAGCGTTCGCCTTCTGATAAAGAAGAACAATGTGCTGGGAGCCCCTCGACGAGGTTTGCTAGCTCGGGACGTATCATAGAATCTGGTTGAGTGCAAAGAGACGCCAGGAGTTGTTCCACGTGCATGGTTGAAAGGCTAGGAAGTGTCGGTGCACGTCTGAGCGTACTCTCAAGTCGATAGATAACTTCAGGAAGAAGGAGAAGATGGTTGACGATCTGCGAACAGCATTAGAGGAGGGATACCAAATATTGTAAATAATGTACTTCACGATATCCCTCTGCTTCCTGCCACAATCGTAAGATGGTAAAAATACGTTCAGCATGTGACTTGTCCCCAACATGGTCTGCCCAGCACATCATCACCGTCATATGGGCCAATCCCATAAACGCTTTCAGAAAAGCGACAAACTCAGAGAACGACGGCAAGGATGTAGAACTCCACAGCGTAGTCGGATTCACAGCTGGTTCTGGGACAGGAAGCTGACTGATTTTTAAGAATAAGTCCTCGTTTTCAAGTATAGATACCAGGAAGACCCCAAAAGACATGTCCTCAGACGCAAGTTCTTTTATCCACAGAGCCACAGTGACAAAGTCAGGTAGGGGACTAGAAAAGGTCTTTTCAAACCGTTCCCAGCCTAGCACACGTTGCTGTAAGAGAAAAGCGGCCTGTTTGGCGGGGCGACTGGGTGCATGCGCATTGCGAAAAGACTGTATAGTTTCTAAGAAAGACGTGGTACCCAGTGCACGAGCAATAATGGGATTAGCAGCAGCATCGTTCAAACGTTCCAGAATGTGCTTGTCAAGAAGATGAATCTCGAAAAGATCGGATAGATCCAGTGATTCCTGAAGCAAAATTTAGTGACATAACGGGACCTAAAGACATGGGCTGACAAGTATTGTAGAAACCACAATCTCAGGCTGTGCAGAAGCGTATCGGAGAACGCCGGCCAGCGCGTATAAATGATCGTTTGTCTACGTGGTGTCCGTGAGGCATACCCTCACGCCTAAAGAAGGAAGATAGCTTACCTTCTCGACAAGAGCTTCAGATATCTTGTCAGCAAATATCTTAAGAGAGTCTAGAGGAATATTATAATAGAGCGGAGTCATCAAGGTCTCTACAGCTCGCTCCAGCCACTCCAGGCCGGAAACATCAGCCGTAATGCAATCATCAAAAAAAGAGGAGCGATCTCTACCCCATTCTGCATCAGCAGACTTGAAGCAGAATAACAGGCGGATGACGATAGGAAGGGATGGTGAAGGTGATATGAGGTTGAATATCTCACGAGGGAGCATGGTTGGGTCCGTGGAGTTGGCAGGATCTAAGGTCGGAGACAGGCGATGATGCAAAATATCAGGAAGAGGGGTGGCTTCGTACGGGGTGTCGAAGGACGGTTCTGCGACTGCATCTCCGTATACTGCAAGAGTGACTTGCACAAAATCACCTTGTATCACTATGAGTCTGGTAACGAACTAATAGGTGACATCAAAAAGTGAACGACATGGTAAGGACTGATTCTCACGTCGGGACCCATGTCCAATTGAAACTCGCGAAACCCTCCTGGATACTGCAGTTTGGTTGGCACAAGAACATTCGTACTTTTGGGCTTAGGTTCATGGACGCTGGGAGCGGGTTGAGCGTTAAGGAAGATAGAGAGAGTAAACGCGTCTGGCTCTGTTCGGCTGTATACATATGAGTGTGTTCAACCCAGTGTTGCATGTGAAGGTACCTACCTGATCGCTTCCGGGTTCTGAGCAAACGGTGAAGCTCCTGCGGGATATATTCGAATTGAGCGTATGCGGACTGGCCCAGAGAAGCGTGCAGATGCGAGCTTGGAGCTCCCACAAGGCTGCAGGGTGCCCCAGAGCAATAGCATTAGAGCCTACTTTTTAGCGCAACGCCGGTGACTTTCAAAACCGCATCTTAGCGCCAAGAGTGGACATAAAATAGTGCCAATTTGGGCTCTCTGGGGTCCAGTATGTTGCCTGGCAGCCGGATTATATTTCTCACTAACCTAACGTGTCCATTTTTCCCCATGTACGTAGAGAGTCTTCCTGAATGGTTACCGTCTCCACTTGTACCTGTCTAACGGTCTGGAGGTGCATATGAATGCAATGCTGAGATATAATCCTCGGCAATGCCGGTGTTTACTGTGTTTGAATCCGTAAGGTAGCGGAGCGGGGACCCCGACAGCCTTTCGGGAGTCCATTATTTGATTTCGACAGTGACTCTCTTTCCCTCTTTTCCATGTCGTTTTCGCATTCGGGCACACCACGCTCGCCACTTATCAATCTTAATATTGCATCAAACCCGTTACTCTCAAGGACGGTCATCCGGAGTAGTAGAGCACGTAGGGGTAGTCTGGTCAAGGTCGAGGAGGTCTGCAACGACACCCTCGAGGATTCTCAAGACCAGGGCACATTCCCAGACCACAACTCAGAATGGGTCAACCGGAAAGGTACGTATTCCTCCCATGATCGAGGTTCCTGGAAATTAATTCTGTCCCATTTGTTTCGATGATAGGTGCATGGTTGATGCATCCCTTTCTTATTCTTGTCGGCAAGTTTTTCATCGGGTTGATTCCCGGCGTTGACAGCGAGGCGAGCTGGACGATAACCAACCTTGCATACATGGTCGTAAGTAGGTTTATTATGCATCGATCAATATTACTATCGTTGTGTGGCAGCTGTCATACCTCATGTTTCATTGGGTTACGGGCGTTCCTTTCAAGACCGAGGAGCATGCCGGTGCGTACGACGATTTGACCCTCTGGGAGCAAATCGATGGCGGCGCACAGTATACACCAGCTAAGAAATGGCTACTTGTTACTCCGATCGCGCTGTCCGTCGCTTCCACTTTGTTTCTCCTTCACTCAACTTATACTTTTCCTTAGATTTCTCATTTCCACTCACTACACCCATTACGAGCCCTGGACTTTTGCCATCTGTTTCACCGCCCTTATAATCAACATCTTCCCAAAACTTCCACAGGTACTACGAAACTGAATTGTTTGTTGCTGTTGTACACCTGACGTTCTTGTCATTCAGTTCCACAGGTTACGTCTACGTATTTTCCCACATGAAGATGATAAGTCTGGTTCCGGAACTCCTGGAACTCCCGGAAGTCCTCTTACACCGACGACACATAACATAATGCTTCTTTCACCAACGACGCCTACACAGCAGTCGCTATCATCACAGACAGGACGCTATCGCTAATTGTAATTGACTTGCAGAGTTTGTATTACCAGTCAGTTGTTTGTGATCCGAAAGGAGGAGAATCATGCAGAGTGCATTTATCACCCCACCCTAACTTTGCATGGTTATATCTCAACTCCTTCACAAATAAATAATCAAATTTATCCTCATTATTCTAATGTGTACTTTTAGCGTTTCTCGATAAGTTGTCGATATTGTTGCAGACGTAGTCTGGGGATAACATTGAAGGAAAGGGGGCACAGAGGATGCAAACACGTACAAATTGCGGAGCAGCATAAGAATTGTCACCTTGCCCACAGAAGGGAGATACAATGAAGCCTTGTCTGTTTCAGCACAGACTGACTATCCAGATAAAGTATAACCTTACCTTGTCTCTGACATCTTTTTCAAAGTTTTTCTCGGCTGAGACGTTAATGCATATACATCCATCCTTGAGTGTCTCCGTCTTGACTTTATATTTTGGGTCAGGAACGGCTGAAACTACGACATCTGACAGGCTCAGACATTCTGCAAGCGAGAGTGCAGACGGATGCATGACATGACGCGGGTGATACCTTCGTGCATTTGGATCCGCCTTGGTCGATGTGGGTCGCTTGGTGTATTCCTGTATGGAGTCTATATCGACTGAAAAGACGCGCGCACCGTCATTCGCTAGTAGAGCGGCCAAAGGTCTTCCAACAACTTCTGAGCTGTAGAGAAAAGTTAGAGATTACGTCGTCATCAATAGCAGTAGGATGTGCCACTAGCTGACCGATTTATGACTGTTACCGTTTTGCCATACGCACGATCCCCGTATGGAAGTAGCGAATTATACACTCCAATGTGTTCGAGACACTTGACGATGGCGAGTGGCGTACATGGAAGGATAGATTTTGCTGTTCCGGGAGGTGGTTGCTCAGGCGTATAGTCAGTTGATGTGTCTGGGACTGATGCCGCCAGTGAAGACGGCTTAATGAAGCGTATACTGGAGGGACAAGTGATAAGAATGTGGTGTTGCGAAAGATATGGGACGAAATACTTGTGGTACAGATTATAGTGAAACTTGGAGTGCAGACCTTCGACATCCTTAAATGGGGAAACGATCTGCACATGGAATGTGGAACACATCAGATGCGTAAGACAACAATTGGCTGAGTGATACTTGTTGGAGATAATGATCCTGAATGTTTCAACTGAATCAGAATGAGTGCAAACGTCTCACCTGCAGCCACAAACCTGTTGCCCGGAAAATATGGGATAATAAACCTGAGTTGTGCAAGTCAGAAAGTCATGTCGGAGCAGGAAGGAAAAAATAAATACCATGATTCCATCTACTGCGTCATCTTCGTTCGCCTCAATGATAGCTTCTTCTACGCCTTCTCCATCCGATAGAGAGGAATCGAGGGCGGACCCAACTAACTTTAAAACAAATTGGAAACCGAGCTCTTCGCAGGTTTTCTTCACCGACATATTAACTGGGTGTTTATAGCATTTTCACTGGCACAGACCTTTGTAAAGTCCGCATAGAATCTTGATGGTTTGCTATCCGTAGAAAGGATGCCAACCAGCTTGGGTGAGCGTGCGACTCCAGAAAGCGTAAATTGCACCTCCTCACGGAAAGGTAGGGCTATGATATCCGACTTGAGCACAACACCTTGTCCGGGAACGACTGCCATTTCAAACGGAGCAGACTGGCAGATTGCAGCAACGATTGTCAGTAATAGAACATGCAGACCGAGTGTTGGGCTCCAAGTCTTGTAAAAATATTTCAAATTACTATCCACAGGCCAAAAAAAGTTGGGAGAAATGCGCCTCAACACAAAATCTGGTTGTTATGTAAACAAGTCACAACCAGGACGTTAGAGCTTTTATTTTTAAGATTTAGGATCTTCCGAGACTTATTTCCATTGTAGGCTGTCAGCAAGACCTCAATCTGGTCCAGAGACATGTGCAGTTGCGATTCAATAATTTCACCCTGGCGTAACGCTCAGTTGGCTATTTCTTCTTGAGTTTACCCCTCAAATGTGACGTATACTGTCAGTTCAAACGGTGATGCAATCAGATTTCAATCTGCCTCTTAGTTCTTTCATCATTCACAATCACTTTCAGCCTCTAGGCGTTTCGTGGTGCAATCTCTAGACCCCCTTCCTCTGCTGTGCTGAGCCTGAACACATCACTCAACTGAGACCAGAGGAAGTGAAGGTTCTGAATTTTACAACAAGTTACAGGTTTTTAGGCCAATTCTTGGTGAACGTAAACAGGAAGTCAAGATATGTGCGAGCGACATAGAGGATCAGCTTCACCAGAAGGATGTTTAGAGAGGGCGACTAGGCATGTCGGACTGTGGACACAGGCGCAGGAATAGGACCTGGCGGATCATAACATTTATGAACCTGGATCAAGAGAAGAGCGGATGAGACACCGTGAGGGAGATTACTTGCAAAAGGCTGAAACTATTACGCTGAAACAAACAGTCCTGTCGAACTAACTGCCACCATGCAGCAATTGCACCATGAATCGAGATCTGCGGGTCCTGACAACGTACAGTTTGTCCCTGTTCTCTAAAGCCGGCCAGCTGGTCATATGCCGCGCGTTGATATCCTCTTCAATAGCTCCGCATTCTGTACTCAGCTTCACTTCACTCAAGAGTCTGGCTTGCTCTGTTGTTCCAGGTGCACCACCTCAAGGTTTCAGCTGCTCCAAGTTTATCTTTGCATCTTTGAACGGGATGCCTTCTCTTCACAACATTCGATGAGTTGGACTTCTTTGTGCTAGATGTGAGCTTTTTCGTTCTCATATGCATCTTCAACTCATCCAAGCTTTTGTTTCAATTGTTCACGCATGCTCTGACCATTTCCCAAGTCATCGGTGTATTTCCCCTAAGGATTCATTTTGATGAGGGTCAATTTCCCCAATTTCCCCAATTTCCCCCATGGTCTGCTCTATGACAACCTTCATGTTGAGTTGCATGCAACATACAGTATTTGACCCTGTTTCCCCATTCTTGATCCTATCAATAGGAAATGTAATTTTTGGATGATGGTGTTAACAGATAATTGATGGGAGCTGTTTTGATAAATAAACACTCATAGGCTCACAAGCTGTCAACTTTAATTCTCAAATAGTAATCCAATGCTCATTGAAAATATTCCAGTCGTCTCACAGTAACTAATAGATTACTATGACATATAGTAGCTAGGATTAAATGTCATAGTAGTTTATAGAAACTCATACATGCACAATTCTCTGTGTAGCACATGATCACACGTGACCCCACATGATGCCAATCCCACACGTGTGATGCCCAAAATTCATCTGCATGGGTGCCTTGTCTCAGGAGGGCAATAGATGTCAAACAAGTGCTAGTGAAAATGTGGAAAAATACCAGGAAAATGTTGGATATACGCATAAGCAGATTCAATTCCGCGTCTCTCCATTTGTCGGCGTCTCGAGACTTCATTTGACTTAAGTTCGCTCTTTTCATTCCTTGCACATAATTTTTAAGTGCAACGGGCTCGGAATTCATTATTTAACTTCTTTATTTTAACAGAAAATAGAGTAAATGATTCTTGAGTTCATCATTGAAACAGTGAGTCAAAATAATTGATGATCGATGAGATTAGCACAAATCATTGATTTTGTGATCGTATGTGCATATATGTATGCCAGAATGGCTGAATCGGTACAGAAAAATCACAAGAAAAATCAGGGATATAATGGATGAGTAGGTTGATTGTTTTGATTGTTTATATCTCATAAGGATCGTGAGTGTTTGTAAAATTGTAAAATAATTTCATTTTGCTCATTCTAAGATGCTCGAAGAAAGGTTTGAGAGATTGGCATTGGCCCTGACAGAATTAAGAGCCGGAATTGTGGAGTGAAAATAAAGAAAACTCTGCAATCTAAGCAGAAGAGGAAAGAAAATAAAGATTTAAATTTTCTGGGGCAATGGAAGATGAAAAACTTGGTTACATTTTGTTTTTACAGAATATACACTATATATTATACATATAGGAGGTAAAGAAACTCAGAGAGACAAGATTATATGAGAAAATGATGCACATATGACATCATGAAGGAAATATTTTTACACAAGGGATTGGGAAAGAAAAACACATCGAAATATAATAGAAAACGTACATATCAACTATGTGTCGCAAAAGCGAACACTTTTATTAGAGAAGATACTGTGCCACGCTCAAGCCGGTCCAACGACCGCACGCTGGTGAACGGGCGCTTCGCTTCGTCCTAATCGGGATGGAGGTAATTGTCTCGTGTTGGGAGAGTCGGAATGGATAGGGATTCGAGGGGGAGGTTAATGGAAGGATAATATAGTTGTCTTGCAGAATAGAAGTCGGTGGGAAAAAGATAATGGATCGCGAACGTTTTGACATAAGCGCCGGCGGCGATACATCTTCGATGACCAATAATGAATGTTCACACTTGTGCGAGTGTTTATTAGTTCAATATATTAAAAGATAAAGTACTATAGTATCTAATAACCGGTATTAGATATTATAATACTCTACCTTTGCCAGTACGTCCGTTGGTACGCGTGACTACACGTGATGTCACGCAGGGCCGCCGGTGAGGGAAAACAGTAATAGAAGTCGAAATAATGGTTGGAAAATTATGAAAAAATACTAGAAAAATCGTAGTGATGCATCCCAAATATCGTATCGAAATAGATAGCCGTATAGGCTCGACGTCCTTAAGATAGGCTCGAAATACTGGAATTGTATGCATATTGCGCATATATGCATACCCAGTGACACGGATCCTCGAATAAAATCGCAGTAAAATCATGGCAATACACCATGAACATATCCACTCGTAAACATGTCATAAAGGTCGTGAGTTTCGTAAAAATCGTTAAAAATATGTATTTTTCTGCTCAATAATTCACAACAGGCCCCAGTATCATATCTCTTACCTGTCAGTGTTAGCTAGGCATTCCAATTTTGGTTGAATGATATCTATCCTTAGGGCCTCTGTTTCCCCTTTTTTGTTCATAGATACAGATAACCTCAGAGTCCGAAGGGAACAACAAACATCACGACGCCGGGGACATTTTCAAACCGACTGCAACACCTCTGGAATTTTGGAAATTCTTAATTCAAGCTACATTCTCTGGAGGTAAATCTAGGTTAACTAATGAATGGGGATACAAACCAAATACAAACTAATAAGCCAGACATGAGGTAGAGAGCCAAGATATCTTTTTACTGTAAGCTAAGAAAGGTCATCTACATAAACGTTTGAAGCAGAACTGCAGACTGATATTTTGTTCTGCTGACCACTAGCCTGCATAAAAGTTGCATCACAAAACATATCTTTGGGACGTTTCTGCTTGGAGTTATACAACTCGAACTATAATTTTTTCAAAGTCCGGTGCAGTTCCAAAAAAGGAAGCTCGTGTTCCGGGCTTAGTATTCTACCCGAAAGGGCTTTGATGGATCTCAATTCCAGGTGGACCAGAATCAAGTGTTCTTTTCTATGACGCTCAACTCAAATTGAGCTCGAACCGTGGGCAGTGAACTCATCCCTGAGACATAGCTTGCGACCGCCGGTGACTTCCAATGATGCACCGCGCTTCGCATGCTTTCATTCTTTTGATAGCATTCATGCTAAACTATTAATTAAGTGATTTACCCACCCCCAAATAACTTCTGCGTTTTTCTATAAGCGTCAGTTGCTTTGAACATATGTGTTGGAGTTTGGGCTGCGGGAGGCGATACGTCACATGTCACGTAAGGTCACTGAAGCCGGATTAGGAGAACAAAGGGTATTGAAACATATATAAGCTAGAGTATTTACAAGAAAATATATTGTCGGTCATACCTTCCACCCTTATCTGCGTATCAAATTACAACAATATGGTCCTCAAGGAAATTTAAAAGTATCACTGAAGGTGAATCATTATGTGAGAGCACTAGGTTATGTGATGTTGCCTTGTATTGATGAGATGTTGATGTTGATTCAAATCTATCACTGACGGTATTCTATTAACCAAGGACCACCGATTCCATTTATACCAGACCCAGACGCACAATATACGATCACACGTTATTACGAACTTGACTGTTGAGCAGACATGGATAGTGAGCTCGTCCCTTTGACTACAGCTACAAGTGGTGGTGGTAGTGATTTCCCTTCCGTGCGTGCTTCTAGGCACTCGTGTTTGTCTGCTAATCTTGCCGTTTTTCTACACAGGCGGATAGGTCCAGCGGATCTATCTCTACAGAACATCTGTCAGTCGGGTCAGCAGAACACATGCTACCTAGGGAGTTGTCTACTCTGATGTCAGAATTCAATGTTAGTCAACAAAATAACTGCATGTTCGATGTTTCATCTGCTCAATTAGGTGAATATAGGAACCAAAAAACTCCCTCGTTCCCAAGGGCAGGATTCTAACTTCTTTAATTCTTCTCACTTCGTGTGCCCTTTTGCCAGCATTTATGGGTGCACTATTCTGGGCATCCATCGGATTTGGTGCACCCCATGGTATATTTCTGTCAAATGGGTCATTTGTCAGACCCATAAGCGAAGGGATGATAATCGGCGGTAGTGATTCATTTTTTACCAGACACCTTTCCCCCCTTTTGGTGTCATCTATTTCAAGCTCTACCATGTAAAATTCTGCAGTTGTTGACGTGGCACTAACTAACGCGGTTCTTACAGTGGCATCATCTCACCCGTGGTCATGTGCCTATTTGCGTACCACCTAGGCTACTTGTGGCTACAGGCCTCACGCTCGTTGCAAGCCAATGCCAACCTCCCTACTCCATTCCAATATCACCTTACTCAGGAGCTGGTCACGCTTGTTTCACCTCTAACAATCCTCCGTTTCCTATTTTACTTCCTGAAGAGATCACCACCGGGTTCCCGGGTGCGTTTCCTTCCTTGGCGTACTAGTCCCACCCGAGGAAGAATCACCCCTCTCCTGACAAGAGCTGTCATTTGCACCACCGTCGTTCTTACCTTCTCTTGGACCATCAAGATCATCGATATCTTATTACATGAACAAATCGTCTCTACGTTTCTCCACACGTCAATTAACGTTTACATTCCAGCTCAAGTTACCATTAACACTGGGTGCCTCGACCCAGTAGTCAACACATGCGGCGTTATTAACCGTACGAATGAAGCCAGCATTGGGGGCCTCAACCAGTCTATGTCATTTCGGGTGTATGAGCATGGAACAAACCCTAACAGGACCAAGAGCGTCACTTACTTAGGACCTGCGGTTGTTGAACAAGATTTTGAAGTAATTAATGCGCATACATACGTCGCTTCCACCGAATGTCAGGTATATCATCCGGAGTGTTTCGTCCAAAATGAGGCCATCCAAAACTGTGCGCCGGCCAACCTGTCAACAGTCGATGTCAGCGATTGGAATAGATTTGTCTTTGAGGCAGGTTTCAACTTGACAAGTTGGCAGATGCGTCTTCAGGCGTTTTTAACTGTGAAGGGAAACTTGACAGCCCCCCCTCCGGCTACACCTCCATATTCTCTTACAAATGGTGCGAGTGTCAACCCGTTTACAACAGCTCAATGGGGTTGTTTCAACGACTTCAGCAACATCCAGTATAGCGATGCAAACTACTCTTTTTCAACTCCGTTCATCAGCTGGTGGACGTGTGTGTGACAGTTCTGTTGAATTTTTGTTACTAGTCCTAATACAATGACCTTGACAGATGGTGCCGGCATCCACATCAGACCATATATTCTCTGCTCCATCTCAATCTGCAACACAACAGTCTTTGATGCTCAGTATAGTGTCATTGACGGCAGCATCTCCCTCGATGACTCGTCCTTTACTCTTGCAAATGCCTCTGCGGCTGTGGCCGTGTCAGGTGCGGGTATGTTCTTAGGGACCCCCGACAGTAACTCCTATCAGTGGGGATCACAATTTATCGATGACCAAATACAGCTGGATCTCACAGTTGCTGGCAACGCATGGGGGAATAACACACAGCAGTTCAGTGCCGCCTGGGGGCAAGCACTGTCGAACCGGTATCTTGGGTGGACTGCAGGCGTTATACAGCTTGACAAGTTTCCCGCGATCTACACAAGGTCGGACCTCGCAATATCTATACCTCTGGCAACAACATACTTATTTGCAATCCTACACTTCGCCTATGCCATCGCGATAATTTTCCTCGGAATATCATTGCTCTTCCTCCCCCAGCAAGGCGGCCCTTCAGGTGTTGTCGAGCTTGAGAAGGGTGGCTCCGAACAGAAACCAGGATCCGCGTTGATGCTTGACCCTGATGTGAGCATGGCGCATGACAGGTTTTCAGATTCTGCGGCGCTAGTGGATGAGCTTATGGTGCAGGGCGTCTTGGAATCCAAATCTACTTTGGTCACGGGAGCGAAGGGTCTAGACAAGCTAGATATAAGACGGAGACCATGCAAGGTTGGAAGGGATCTGCTTTTGGATGGAGAGGGTAGAGAATCAGAGGGAGATCTAAGGATTGCTCTAGAGAGGCAGGGGAACGGTATGCTGAGCATGCAGGTTCGAACTTAGGGTTACGGTAACCAAAACTCTTGGTTAATGTGCTGGAGGATGGTTGAGGGTTGTTGTAGATTTGTTCTATCTATTTTTTTATTTATCTTTTTTACTTTGTTTTTATTTTCTTTGTGTATATGCGGTCCAATGCGTGATGCGAAGGTTTTGAGTTCGACTAAGCGCCGACCCAGGGAGGCGGCTGTGGGGGATGCGCGGGGGAGGTGGTTGCTCAGGCGTATAGTCAGTTGATGTGTCTGGGACTGATGCCGCCAGTGAAGATGGCTTAATGAAGCCTATACTGGAGGGATATGTGGTAAGAATGCGGTGCTGCGAAAGATATGGGACGAAATACTTGTGGTACAGATTATAGTGAAACTTGGAGTGCAGACCTTCGACATCCTTAAATGGGGAAACGATCTGCACATGGAATGTGGAACAGATCAGATGCGTAAGACAACAATTGGCTGAGTGATACTTGTTGGAGATAGTGATCCTGATTGTTTCAACTGAATCAGAATGAGTGCAAACGTCTCAGCTGCAGCCACAAACCTGTTGCCCGGAAAATATGGGATAATAAACCTGAGTCGTGCAAGTCAGAAAGTCATGTCGGAGCAGGAGGGAAAAAATAAATACCATGATTCCATCTACTGCGTCATCTTCGTTCGCCTCAATGATAGCTTCTTCTACGCCTTCTCCATCCGATAGAGAGGAATCGAGGGCGGACCCAACTAACTTTAAAACAAATTGGAAACCAAGCTCTTCGCAGGTTTTCTTCACCGACATATTAACTGGGTGTTTATAGCATTTTACTGGCACAGACCTTTGTAAAGTCCGCATAGAATCTTGATGGTTCGCTATCCGTAGAAAGGATGCCAACCAGCTTGGGTGAGCGTGGAACTCCAGAAAGCGTAAATTGCACCTCCTTACGGAAAGGTAGGGCTACGATATCCGACTTGAGCACAACACCTTGTCCGGGAACGACGACTGCCATTTCAAACGGAGCAGACTGGCAGATTGCAGCAACGATTGTCAGTAATAGAACATGCACACCGAGTGTCGGGCTCCAAGTCTTCGACAAATATTTTAAATTATTATCCACAGGCCAAAAAAGTTGGCAGAAATGTGCTTCTACACAAAATCTGGTTGTTATGTAAACAAGTCACAACCAGGATGTCGGAGATTTCATTTTTAGGATTTAGGATCTTGCGAGACTAATATCTTTTGCTTAATGTCTCCTGCAGAACGCTTGCCTCGAAATGTGAAGTATGGCCAAGTCCTGCAGGCTAAGAATAGTGGTGTTGGCTTCAACATACTCATGCGTTGCACCCTACTTGCCATGCATGCCACCGATTTGTAACAGACAGATACTCAGGAGGATACTGATGATGCCCGCCTGAGTCGAGGACTTTAACAGAGGGGAAGAAGGTAGAAGGGCCTAAGCCTAGTCGATACCCAGAATGAGTACATGCATGTCCTACTTATATAGGTTTAAGAAGCGACATGTGGAATAAGGAATGTGAGACAACAAGGTATGCAGAGAATGTGGTTATTGTCTACAACGAGTAAAATTAGAATCAAGGAATGCAAAACGGGGACAAAACAATAAAGGATAGGATAATAGAAACGTGGCCAAGGATAGGACAATAGGGAGTGCTTGACTATAAAACAAGGGCTGTGACCGAGGATAAAACAAGGACAGAAGTCCCGAGGTGAGACGGAACAAGGGGTGAAGAGTAGGCATATGGGTGGTGGATGTGCCAAGCCAAGACTGGTGTACCAAGTGATATGCGTGTGGCATGGTCACTTGGATGTGAACATAGGATGGCTGCTCAGTCAGCACTGCCGAATAAATGGGTCTTGGTACGTGTACTTGACACTGACCTTATAAGGTAGAAGACAAACGGTTTCCGCTATAGTCACATGACTCAAGCGTGACATCCACCATTTTGCACAAGGATCTGGCAACATCGACAAAAAAATTATTCTAAAACCACAGATCAATAGCATAGAACTATATGTACATATTGTTGGTTTTACTTTTTGAAAAAAATCACTATTGCAAATGTAGTATATCCAAACTTTCAAACATCTTTTCAGAATTCATAATCACATTTTTCAAGCAGTCTGACACTGTCAAAATTTTTTTGCTGACAAAATTTTTGCACTGACATAATCACCTATATAAGGAAATATTCCATATATAGAAAGTCATTCCCACCGGTAATAGTAACAGTCCGGGGTGTCTATTGCTGTCAAAAATCTACTAGAACATGCCTAAACTCAAGAGAAGCCAGACAGTGTCTAACCTTGGGACCCATGCCATCAAGGTTTGACCTTTTAATCTGTTCAGGATGAATTGTTGACAAGAATTTCCTTACAGAAGCAGAAAATTGTGTAACCTGATTCAGATAGGGAGGAAGCTCAAAGCCTTTTATTCAGTGGAGATTTCTCACAAAGCCAAAATTCACCAGCATCCACTTTGTCTCTGCTGTCAGTGGACAATGATGTCCCAGTGCATGACCTCAATGGTCTTGAGAAGTGGATTGCAAAAGGGAAAAAACAATTGGCAAAATTGTTTGGATTGCAAAACAGTGACAAAACTAAGCAATGGGGACCATGCAAGAAAAAAGACACAGTCCAATCTATACGGACACAACAGGACAATAAAAAGAAGCAATGGGACTGGACAGCAAAAATGCAGGATGGAGGTTTTGGTGATATACGTGTCCTTCTTGGTGGCATGTCATCAAAGCAGCCACCTGCTTTCAAGAAAGTCAAAATAGATTCAGATTCAGATCAAGGGAGTATAACATTGGATACCACAGATAGGGAAGAAGATGACATACCTATGGTTACCCAAGTTAATGGGCCAGAGCGAGAGAAGGATAACCTGGGAGACATTCCTGACATTGTTCAGGACAATGTTGAAACTATCCCAAAGTGGACTCCATCACAACCATTTATACCACCACCAAATCCTGACCTTGTCAACCTACAAATTTCAGATCTTAAGCAAATTCTGCGGCTAGAAAGGAAGACAGGTGATGGCTATACGGACCCAGGCTTTGATTACACACTTCACACATGCCTCAAGCTAATGGTTAACTTCCTCTGCATTTATCGCTTTAATGGATACCAAGGATGGATTGCAGCATCCAAGCAAGCGGCAAGCATTGCAGGCAAGAATCCAGAATGGATGGCAAGATGGCTACATGAGTGGACACACAATTTCATCAGTGGTCCAACAAACCTACCAGAACATAAATATGGGAAATTCAATTCAACAATTCTGGAGGATGAAGATTTGGCACAAGAAATCTGTTTGCACTTGCAATCAAAAGGCAAGTATGTCTGTGCCTGTCAGGAGTCGGATACTGACGGACTTCGGTACTGCTGAGGGGTGTTGTTGAAAGGTCGGGCGGACTATGGCCAAGTCCTGCAGGCCAAGAGTAGTGGCGTTGGCTTCAACGTACTCGTGCGTTGCGCCCTACTTGCCGTGCATGCCACTGTATTTGCAACAGACAGATACTCAGGGGGATGCTGAAGATGCTGGCCCAAGTCGAGGACTTAACAGAAGAGACGAAGGTAGAAGGGCCTAAGCCTAGTCGATACCCAGAATGAGGAAGTATGTACATCCATGTCCTACTTATATAGGTTAAGAAGCAACATGTGGAATATAAGGAATGTGGGACAACAAGGTATGCAGAGCATGTGGTTATTGTCCACAACGATTAAAATTAGAACAAAGAATGCAAAGCGGGGATAAGACAATAAAAGACAGGATAATAGAATCGTGACTTGAGATGGGACAATAGGGAGTGGCCGAGTATAAAACAATGGGGGTGTATCCGAGGATAATACAAGGACAGGAGTCCCGAGGTGAAATGGACCGAGGAATGTGGATGGCGGATGTACCAAACCGAGACCGGTGTATCAAGCATTATGCATGCTGCGTGGATACTTGTACTTGGACGTAGGATGGTTGTTCGGTCGGTACTGGCGAATAATCGGGACCTCGGTACGTGGACTTGACAGTGCCATGGATGTGGTTCAGTTCCTTTATACACCAGAAATGAAGGAGCGGCTTAACTTGAAAAAGTCGATTTCTGAACGAACAGCATGCAGGTGGATGGCCAAAATGGATTACCGTTGGATGAAAGAGCCAAAAGGTCAATATAAGGATGGCCATGAGCATGAAGATGTTGTTGCTTACCGACAAAATATCTTTCTCCCATTTGTGGCCTCTATTCAACCCCATATGCGCCAATGGACCAAGGATGGCACACTTGAAACCACTTGGAAGGCAGCCAAAGGCCTGGATAAGCCTGTTGTAACCTGGGTGCATGATGAGTCAACCTTTTACGCACATGATCATCGTGTTCTACGTTGGGTTCACTCAAACGAGAGTGCAAAACCATATGCAAAAGGTAAAGGGCTATCACAAATGGTTGCAGATTTTGTGTCACCAGACTATGGCTGGTTGCAAGCAAAAAATAGGTGAGTCAGTTGCCAGCAATATTGCAAAGAAAACAACATGCTTATGAAGAATTATCAGCAATGATAGTACTAGAGTTATGTTCAAAGCAGGAAAGAATCACGATGGGTACTTCACCAATGATAAAATCCTTAAACAGGCAAATCAAGCTATGGATATTCTAGAAAAGGATTACCCGGATGACACACATGTGTTTTTTTATGACAATGCAAAAACTCACACAGCTTGTTGCTCAGATGCACTTTCAGCCAAGCACATGACTGTCAAACCTCCTAAGGATGCAGCCTCCAACTTCCTGTGCAGTGTCAAAGATCCTAATGGCACAGTGCGCAAAGTCCCAATGCAGGATGGGTGATATCTTGATGGCACCCCACAATCATGCTATTTTCCAATTGGCCATCCACAGGCTGGTTTGTTTAAAGGCATGCACGTAATTATCCAGGAACGTATTGATCATGGAGCACATCTGCCAGATCCCACACACTTATTGGCACAATGCCAACAGTTCAAGTGTGTACCTGGACAAACCAACTGCTGTTGCCGTCAGATTCTATTCAATGAACCAGATTTTGTTGGGCAGAAATCCAAACTTGAGGAGCTTGTTGAATCACGTGGGTACCAGATGATTTTCTATCCAAAATTCCATTGTAAGGTCAGCTTCATTGAACAATGCTGGGGATTTGCTAAGAGGGTGTACTGGGAGTTTCCTGCATCATCATCAGAAGCTGATCTTGGAAGAAATGTTATTCTTGCTCTGAATGCTGTGCCTTTGGATTCAATGAGAAGGTATGTCATGCACTTATATATCTGTCATACTCCCATTGCATTTTTATCCTGTTTCATTCAGTCATTGACGCTTGTTTCTTTCAGATTCTCCACAAGATCATTACAGTTTATGAATGCATATCAGAAAGGCCTTACAGGTAGTCAAGCAGCTTGGGCCAGTCGGAAGTACAGAGGTCACCGTACCTTGCCAGATACTATTCTAGCTGAGTTGGACAAGGCTCATATTGTATAGTGTAGCACAATTATTTTTTCCAAAAAAATTGCCATCTTCTATAGCAGAATATAATTTTTTTTCAAAATTTTTTTGCACGATGAAAATTTTTGTGCTGTGACCGTGACAATGTCATGGTCACATGATGTAGCAGAAACTGTTTGTCTTCTACCTTATGTAACAGTTATTACATAAACCCAGGAATTTGTTGTACAATTGAGTCTTGAGGACTTGAACTGGCAGTTTGGCACCATTTTCCATGTGTAAGTGTTTGGCACCTGGCTGTGGGTCCTTGTAGGTCCAAAATAGAAATAAGTGAAAAATATATGTGTTTTTGGAGGTTTTCCCTGGGCTGTGAAGAGCTTGATGATTTAAGAGTTAATTACTTGGAAGTAATTCACTCTTAGATGGCCAGCCAAAACATTATGATATTTTTTTGGTAGTCCAATTGAGACTGATTTATATTGAATTATTCCTTGGAGGAGAGGTTTGGACTCCTACATATAGAACCAGTGGAGAAGTGTCCAGACTTCAAGTGATCATCCCCTATTCCCTAACATTATCCATGGGAATGTATTTCTATATATGGAATATTTCCTTATATATGTGATTATGTCAGCACAAAATTTTGTGACCAAAAAAAATTTGACAGTGTCAGACTGCTTAAAACTGTGATTATGTATTTTGGGAAGACGTTTGAAAGTTTTGATATAAGGTAGCGGACAAACGGTTTCCGTTAAGGTCATGTGATGTGATAGTCACGGTCACAAGCGCAAAAATTTTTGTCATTGAAAAAAAAATTTGTATTCTGCTACAGAGGATGGTGATTTTTTTTGGAAATAATAATTGAGATACATTATATATAACATCAGCCTTGTCTGACTTAGCTAAAATAGTATCTGGCATAATGCCAGATCCTCATGCAAAATGGTGGATATGATAGTTGAGTCACGTGACCTTAGTGGAAATGGCCCGCTGCAATAATAATATCCTACCTCTACCTTACCTGTGAGAATGTCTTTCTATATATGGA
>QLPG01020577.1:0-11944 GCA_003314385.1 Gomphus sp. MG54 | reverse complement strand
GCTGATAATCACTTGTCTTGCTGCTGGATCCCATAGTCTCCATGCCTTAGTGCCAGCTGCATAGCCAATCATGACACGTTTGGTTGTGTGTGACTCAAGCTGTTGTTGCTTGGCTTTAGGGACATGCACATATGCTGTGGAGCCAAAGGCCCTGAAGTGGGTGACAGAGGGTTTATGACCATGCCAGGATTCAAAAGGAGTGTGATGGAGCAGTGCTGAAGTGGGTGAGGAATTGTGGACTTCAACAAATGCCATAGCAGCTTCACCCCAGAATGTAAGAGGGAGGTTTGCATCATGGAGCATGGAAATTATCCCTTCCTCCAATGTCCGGTTAAAGCGCTCTGCAACTCCATTCTGCTGAGGTGTGGCTGGTGCAGTCTTCTGTCTGAATATCCCAGAAGAGGCAGTTAATGATCCAAACTCCTTTGAAGAGTACTCCCCTCCTTTGTCATCTCTCAGGGTCTTTATGGTCTTTCCAGTCTGGTTCTCCACCAATGCCTTGTACTGCTTGAATGTGTCCAGTGCCTGGTCTTTAGTTTTCATCAGATAGATGTACACAAGGCGAGACTTGTCATCGATGAAGGTGATCCAATATTTGAATCCCCGAGGAGTGGGTACTTTTAATGGACCATGGACATCAGAGTGGACAAGTTGGAGGATTTGAGTGGCTCTGGAAGAAGCTTTCTTTGGGAATGGTTCTCTGTGTTGTTTCCCATGAATGCATGCTTCACAGATTGCTGGGAATGGATTGTCTGAAGTGATATCCATCCCTTCCACCATGTCCTGAGTGATGAGTCGCTTGATGGCATCAATGCCAAGGTGGCCAAAACGATGGTGCCAAAGCTCCAAGTTCAAAGTTTTTGATGCAGCAATGTGTGCTGTGTTCACCTCATCCTGAGTAAGTGTATCACCATCTAGGTATGCAAGTCTCCCTTTGACAGTGGCAGTCAGGATCAGTTTGCCCATTTGATAGAACTTCAAGATGGTTCCCACAATCTCAACCTTAATCCCACGATGGACAGTCAAGAAGAGGACTGAGAGGAGGTTGTTTCGAAGTTGGGGAGCATATAATACACCAGAAAGAAGTGTGGGGGTCAATTTCTTGTCCTTTGGGCAGAAAACCACTGTGCCAATCCCTTCAGAATACACCACACTATTGTCTGCCAATTCTATAGCCACTTTGTGAGGTTTGAGTTCCTTGAACCAGTGCCGATGTGGAGTCATATAATCAGTGCACCAAAGGTAGCTGGCATTAGAGACAATGTGGGCAGAGAGAAGGGAGGGAATCTGCTTGTTTGCAAGCATGGCAGACTGAGTAGAGTGATGGAGATGACTGCTGTCTTTGGTGACAAAGGGATCAATGAGTGAATGGACTGTCTCATCTGGCTCTTTTCTGATATTAAATAGAGCATCATAAGGATTGAAATGAGTGCCTGCTTGTTTCTGTACATGAACATTATGAAGGGCATTCCACATCTTCACCGGATCATGCTCAATTCCCTGAACATGCACACACTGTCCTGCCTCTAAAGCTGAAGCAATCAGACCTGCTGCCATCTCCTGATCCAAATCCCACTTTTCCTGATCTGCAGACACTGTAGGGCGCTTCTTCTTGTTATTAACAAGCATCCACAAACCCTTAGAGAGTAACATGGCAGTCATATTGAATGCCCAGTCATGATAATTTGTGTCTGACAGCATGGGAAATTTTGGAGAGGTGGTATTGTCATTGGAGGTGGATGTAGACATGGTTTGTTGGTGAGGTTGGTGCAAATATTGGTGTAGCAAAGATTGGTGTATGGTGGGTAAATGAATGGAGTGATATGTCGCTTCTTTGGGCGCTTAAATTGGTGTGTAAGCGATGTCCAAACAGCTGGTGGAGCAGATACAGGCAAAATATGATGCAGGAGATGTGAAAACAGGGTGGAACACCAAGCAGTGGCCAAGGAGTGTCCTAAGGGGATCCTAAAGGGTCCTAGAGGTTGGAAAAATGGTCCAAATGGCACCAGGTACTCCCCAACAACTTCAGAACTTCAGGGCTCAGAATAGGATGTCACAACCTCGCCGCAAATCAGGTGAACTGTTAAGAATCTGCAGACCACAGATTCCAGCACCCAAGAGGCCTCAGTCAACCGGCAAACTAGTCAAAGACTAGGCCGGAGGTGTGGCTTTGCAACACTAGGCAATGAGGAGGGATCCTGTCCTACCACTGGCTGGCTGAAGTCCTTAGGAGGTTGTTGAACAACTGCTGGGAGAAGCTGAGGGGAAGGAAAGGGAAAGAAGAGCTGTAATAGGGCAAAAAAGTGAAGTTGGTGTAGTTGTTGAAGTGCTTTTATAATGCCTAGATGGCCTCTGATCAGGGATCAGTTGCTGGCCAATGATAGAGGGCCTAGATAAGTACAAAACACGATAGGTGGTGTTGTGTGGATGTCTATAGATAAAGCACAGGGCCCATAACCTGTTGGAGTGCAAAAGTGAAAACTGTGTTATTAGGTAAGCTAAATTCAAACTCAGCTCAAAACATCGAAGGTGTAATACATAAAACAAGTCATATCTGGCCAAATACCAGTCATGCATAAATGGAAACATAAAAGGGGACTTCAGTGCATCTCAACAAGGCCAGGTGCGGAAGTTTATTCTGCAAAGAAAGATGAAACCCTTTAACTTCTTAGGGTCAGTTCTGTCAAAGGGTTCTGGTTCTCAGATTCTGGCAGCTTGACCATCTTGTCAGTGGTTCCAAGCAGTCCTGCCAAGTTCGAGAATGGCATTCAGAAGGTCTTGATTGTTGGCCGGATTCACGGGAGCCCTGGCCCTAGGAGGTGGCCCAGCTTGCGGAGCTTGCCTGGGCTGTGGGGCTGGTCAGGCTCGGGGAGCTTGCCTGGCCTGCGGCGGTATAGCCGTGAACAGAGGGTGGAGGTGCAGCCACAGGCTGACAGGGTGCAACCGCGGGCTGAGAGGGCACAGCTGTTGGAGTCTGGGGAGGTTCATGCATGTTTGCCTGCCAGGGGTGCTGAGGCTGTTCCTCGGTTTCAGCATCTGTGTCATAGTATACTGAACCAGGTTCATCCTCTGCTGGATGGGGTTCTTGATCATTGTTATCATAATCTGCATATTCAATTTCATCATCGACCACCTCTTCGATGTGTGGTTCTTGCTCGAAGGGGGAGGCGAGACACCTGTTATGGCCCGTACTCCCACTAAACCATACCAACCCCCACAACCACCCACACCTTTTCCGGGACTTTTCCAATTGCTCAAAGACTGAATAACCGATTTCCGGATGTCCGATATATATTCCGAGGTTCCGCGTTTCCGAACCTCCGAAGACTCCGAAGTCAAGGTTCCGATACTTTGATAACCGACGCGCAGGATCACCGCGTACCTCACTCCCTTGTTCTCCTTCTTATATTAACCCTTGTACTATCTTTCCCTTGTTTTATGACCGGCTAAAGTTAGTACAAAAGCGTTACATGTATATAGTCTCACAGTCGACTGGACTGTTCGCTAGTACGAATATCGAATTAGTTCCCCCCCAGTTTCCGATTCATTTCCGGTAAACTCCCGCCTCCTTTCCGAAATTAGGGACAGACGATCGAGGAGGGCGCAACACATAAGTTGAAGCCAAGTCCCTTCGACTCCGAACACTTCAGCGACCGGATCGACCCTTCCGACCTACCCTAAACATCCGACGCCCCCGTCTCCGTCCGTAACCCGTTCGGCCCCGATCTCGGCCTCCGGCCCCGCTACGGACCCTCGCACTAGCTCGGAAACCCCCTCGGAAGTGCTAGCTAAGCGCCCGACACGCGGACTTAACAACACCATAGTTCTATTGTCGGCGAGGTATAACCAATGAGAAGGGGCAGGGTACTGGAGGCTTCGCGCTCCCTTCGTTGATTTACTGTGGGGGTGAGCCGATTGTCATCCATATGGGCTGTGGATCTAGTTCATGGGGGCATGATCATAAGAACGGAGGTGGCACGGAAAGCAGTGTCACTCAGAATATACTGTTAGGATTTGGTGGCGCCAAGATAATCGGTTAAGTCCTACAAACCATTTCAGAGTGGCTAGGCTTCAACATGCTCATGCATTGCACCCTGCTGTTCTGTGCATGCCACTAGTTTGGATTGGGAGGAGTCTCGTGAGGATGCCGAGGGCATCGGCTCGAGCAAAGGACTTTAGAGATGGGAAATGGACAAAGGGATGTGAACCGATTTGATATTCTGAGTGAGGAACTATCTACATACATCCCGCTACTTATATAGTTAAGAAGCAACATGTGGAACAGGGTGGCGTAAGGAATGGAAAGCAATAAGGTATGAAGAAACCACATGGAGGCATTGTCCACAGTGATCAAGAATAGAATAAGGAATGTAAGTGAGATTAGAATAATAGAGGATGGCTGACACAAGATAATGAGGGAGTGGAGGAGGAAATAGAACAATGATGACCAGAGATAAAACAATAGGGCCACGACCGAACAATAATGAAGTAGTAATATGTTTCAGGGGGAGCAAGTCAAGGAATGGATAGGGGGTGAGAGAACAATGAAGAGGATAGGATGAGAGGAGTGGTCCAGATGATGCACTGGGTGTACCGAGCTGAGGCCGCATGGTAGTGCAAGATGATGTGGGCAAGGGCCAGTCGGTCAGTATTCCTGAGTGAGCCGGTACTTGGTGTTGTGGACTTGACAGCTCTGTATGTATAATGTCTTATTTTATAAGACATTAATTAGAGATATGAATAGCATCTGGGATTAGACAATCTAACAGCCGAGACCATTGTGCCAAGTGACTTTTATGTGGCTTGAACACTTGTGCATGGCCATAGTCTAACTGCTTGGTCAGCACTGCCAAATTACTGGATTCTTGGTACGTGTCAGGAACCGTACACTGGCATACCTGACTATTCATTTCACTCTGTTGGGAATCGGAGTGACATGTCACTCCCCAATGTCATAGAGGAGATCATTATTTGGGGCATAGTATTTCTGTTCTCACTTTTCACAATCCTCAGCTTTTTTATTCTATTATAGGAATCTAATCAACTCCTAGTAGATTTGAAGGTAGTACAAAGATCTTGTACTTCAGTAGTTCATTCCTCAGTCAGATAATCAACCTTGATTTTCTACTAGCTAATTCTCTGTCTTGCCTTTCTGAAATTAGGGCCAGTGTGACCTGGTGGGTGCAACACACAAGTTAAAGCCATACCCTTCCCCGAACCTTGCCATTGAATATCTTTGGGAGATTTTATGTTAATTACAATTATGTCATTCCTTCACATTGTAACAGTATGTGTACTTGACACCAGATCTTAATCCAATTGAATCTCTCAGAACACATGAAATGGATGTAGGGAGAGTATAAGACACCACCAGGTGGGATGTTGGAGATGTGGGAGAGAGTAGAGGCTTAATGGGATAATATACCTGCTGAAGTGTGTCAGAACCTGATTGGGAGTATGCCTAGAAGGATTGAAGCTGTGTGGAAAGCCAAAGGTGCCCATACTAAATACTGATATTATACAATTCTTTGCTTTGGACTCATCAGCAACAAAACCATTTGAATGAGACCTTGGATATGAAATATTAATACCTCAGGAAGTTCCACATCAATTTGCTAGATTCTTGGATACAAGATACCTAGGATACCCAGGATACTAAGACATGTATCATAATATTCTGGTAATTCTAAATATTAAATTGAGTTTCCTATTAGATTTACAATCTAAAACTTCCAGACATGCCAACAGTTTTGTTGCTTACTATACATGTGGACAGCCCCTTGTATTCTAATTATAGAGCAAGTCTGACTTGAGAGAACAAGGGGACCAAAATAACAAGGGGCAGAAACAACAAGGGGAACAAGCCTAAATGGAATTACCAGTATTCTATAATAGGTCAACAAGGGGACATACAAAAAGGAAAGTCCAAATCTTAGTGTTACCAGAATCACTTCAATGTATTTTAGGTGGCTTTGGTCTTGATGTTGGATCTTTAGACATGACTTGGGGTATGGTAGAGGGTATAGGTAGTATCTCAGATGTTCAAGATCCATTGAGGAGACCCTAGATATAACAAATATTTTGTCAGGAATATTGTTTCAGATTTGTATAGGATTCTTCCCATTACTTATCTTTGCTATGGGCATTTGAGGTAGATTACCCTTCTCATAGGTAATGTCCACATTCATCACACAGCCCTCAGAGGGTGCATACATGCACTCAGTGCTCTGTCATTTTGGTACCTTATTGTGTACAGGTGTTTCTTTCTTTTTCCTAGCCTCTATGTTCATTCCTTTTATTCCTGTGTACTGATGTCCCTGTTCTATCCCTGTCCAGTGACAAGGTAACTGGCCTTTTCCCTCATCCCGTCATATGGGTGCGTGCCCTACCAACTAGGGGCCGTGAACACACCATACATTGTAACTAAAGTGGGAATGAGTAGTGAAATATGTGTGAGTTGTTACTGTGTATCTAATCATTTTTCTTGGCTCTAAGGCCATTTTCCTTGTTTTTCTCATACATATATCGACTGGTAGTTTGTCTTTCACTTTTCTGATCTTATCAATCCAACATAATGTTCCTAGGTAAAGTTACTTCCCTTCGATTATAACAACAATATACATCCATTTATTCCTAATTGCC
This sequence comes from Gomphus sp. MG54, assembly GCA_003314385.1. NCBI lineage: Eukaryota > Fungi > Basidiomycota > Agaricomycetes > Gomphales > Gomphaceae > Gomphus > Gomphus sp. MG54. The sequence goes on along the minus strand of QLPG01020577.1, from coordinate 5,302 downwards.
TTCTTGTATATCGCTGGAATTTCGTACTGTAGTGAGTCGTGACTACCCACATCTTTCCGGTTGACAGGAAAAGTTTGTTTTATGAATGATAATTGGGAGTAGGAAAGGTTATAAGACAACAAAAAAAATTGAACCTTTTCATTGTTAGTGTTAGTACAAGAATCGAAAGCCTTCTCAAAGACGATATCTCCATGCAGGATGCCGATCGCCCAGTATGCGCCTCCGTGCTACCTCATCCTCATCCTCCCATCCCGTCGTCCACTCATCTCTCCCCGTCTCCAAGGTCTTGCCATCCCCATTTTCTTTCGGCGCGAGAAGTGCATCACGATGTGCGTTCTGTCTCGACATGAATATCCACAACGAAATGGTCGTCAGTGCAGTGAGCACCGTGTATCCGAGTGCAATGATCTGCAGTATGGGGGCCCAATAGGCAACAATGGCAGATCAGAAGAATGGCAGGCTTACATTCGGTTTCCGAAAATTGTGAGCGGAAAGCGTAGGTTGGTAAACGAGCACTCCTGTTTGTAATGCGTCAAATTTTGAACTTCCTGGAAGAACTGCACTTACCAGTAATCGCTCCTAAGTCCCCTAGACTAATCTGCATGGCTAGTACCACTGCCTATATTTTTTGCTAAGTGTGCAGTTGTTACCTATATAACTTATACTCACTCGTTTTGTCTGAGCTGAGACGTTTTCACCTGCAAATATTTGTTAGACTCCATTCTGTTGGCGGCCCATGAATGAATTCAGGAAAGCTCACTCGGCCAAGAGAGAATCATAGCGTTTGCGGTGTATACCCCAGCAACAATGATGAATGTTCCTGCATATTGTGGACCAGCAGTGGTTGTAGTGATTCTGATACATTGAATCGAATCAGGAGTTGAGATCTCATTTCTGTTCATACGCACAAAACAACGTAGCCGATCATGGCAAGCACGGAAGAACAAAGGATGAAAGGCGCTTTGTGTCTTGCTGTATTGGCGACCCATACAGTGCTCATAGAGATTAGAAATGCGAGCTACAACAGAACTTGAGATGAGTATCTTCCTCCATCGCTCACACAGGCCAACTTACAACGTAAGGTGGCGTGCTTAGAAGCTGTTACAATGGGGAAATTAATATTTCCCATAGAGGAATTCATAATTGATAACGCACCTGCGCCTGTGAAAACCATCAGACACAAGTATACAACTCGATCGAATGAAAGAGACATCACCTTCCAAGTTGCGAATCCCATGTTTTTGATAATCGTGGGTAGAAAGAGTGATATAGAGTATAGCGTGAACGCACTACCATGGAAAAGAAGGGCATACATATACGCTAATGGATCAGAGAGTGCTTGTCGTACGCCTCGCCAGTTAAATGGTTCCAGGTCTGCACTATCAGCGTCACGTCGAAGTCGGGCCAGCAGGTGCGTTCGTTCTTTCTCTGCCAAGAACTTAGCATTCTGGGGCCACGTTGGAACGATGAAGTAGGCGAAGATGGATACGACAATGGTCAAGAGTCCTTCGACGATGAAAATCCATGCCCAGCCTGGCTTCCTGCCTCCTTGAATAAGCCCTAGTCCGTACGCAAGTATCCCTCCAAATGCGCCTGCCATCGCAGCACCCGAGAAGAAAAATGCTACACGCATAGAGCGTTGTTCCCGGGTGTAGTACAGGGAGAATAGGTACGTAACACCGGGGAACAAACCAGCTTCTGCGACTCCGAGGAAGAACCTGACGGCATAAAAGCCAGCCTTGTTGTGCACAAGTCCTTGGCAGACTGAAATAATTCCCCAGATGAGCGTAAGGCTAGGTAACCAGACGTTGGGTGAGGTGCGTTTGAGCATGATGTTTGCTGGAATCTCAAATAAAACGTCTGTTTTGGTTCAGCAAAGTGCAGCAGCTAAAGAAACTTTGCTACGTACATCCAACAAAGTATAAGGCCAATCCCACTGTGCCAATAAATGTACAATCAGAAAATAGTGATACAAAAGAATGCGAGTACCATTATATTCTCCTTCAACCAAGTGTATCTTTGCAGCAAGTCCATCTACGCTGGCGTTGCCAACATTAGACCTGAAAATCATAGAAAATTTATACTTGATCCACACAAGTGGAACTGCAACACGCACCGATCCAAAAACGAGAGAAGGTAAAGCAATGTGAGAATCGGAAGGAGATTCAAATCGACTTTACGGGTCAGTATCCATTCATCAGTTTCATTTCCATTGCTCTGAGAAACAGACTTGGGGTCATGATCATAGACCTTCTCGAGGTGTGTCTCCGTTGAACCCATGGCCAGAATAACAGGAGCGATGGATGCGAACAACCAGTCTATCGGCCACAATAGGATCACAAATTGACAATAGTGAGATCAGGGTCCCTTGCATTTAATAAGATAAGCTATCATATGGCGTGCTTGCGGAGGACTCTCACATCATTTAGAACTAAGTCTTTTTCCCAAGTCATCAGACGTGCTCTAGACCATGATATGCATGATTAATATAACTTAGAAATTATTGGATGTGCTCTCAAATGGACGTTGCGAGATCCGTTGGGTATCCAAGATAAACTGAATTCGAGCATATCTAACTGTGCATTCTTCCAAATTAGTGGAAACGGAGAAACGTGGTCAATAGGTATTTCGACAATATATAATAGAGATTGTCCAGATAGACTAATGGCTCTCAGAAATGCGAATAAAACCCGACGATAGTCACCTGATTCCTAGTAACGTGACGCTCTTATCTGATTCGGAAAAATATGCAACATTTTTCACAGAGAAAACTTGGTTTTCAAAGCAAGTTTTGAACCTTGAGATCGTTGCAGAGGACGGTAAAGAGCTGACTACTTCGAAGAGCCGAAATCAGCTATGAGTATCCTGGTAGGCAAGCCACCCAAGTTCTGTGATCATCGGAGCGATGTAAGGTATTATTTGAACCATTCAAGATTTCGTTGAGTTTCGTATACGCCTCCTTAGTCAAGCTATTGTTGACTCATTGTTTCTCATGGGTAAGGGAGAGCTTATTTCCCTTCTTGATGACCCTGTGATCCTGTTGCTACTAAAATACAAAACCAGTAACGTATCTCTTATTTTAGAATTTCTGCATATCTTATCATCACATGGAAATCCACGGTACATCCGTGTATATGACCCACTGAAAGAGGCATTTTAACAAGAGCATCCTCAACATATGCTACCACAATCGCCAGAACAAGTCCCCGAGGAGTATCCTCGTATCCTTCAGAAGCATATTTGCTATCAAAGGGGAATTACCATACATCGCCGCCCACAAGTAACGGGCACCGGTGTGGAGGAGCGTGGCTGTATGGCTTTCTCCTGTAAGATCCGCCTGCTGAAACTCAACTGCTTTATTGAGCTCTCGTCCATGTGACAGAAGTGCAGAATGATCGAATTTCGGGAAGTGCGCCGGATATGCAGAGAGAAACCCTCTGGTAAACAAAGATTTTACCATTGATTGATCTCGTGAAGTAAGCAGGGGGAAAAGAGGTAGGTGAAGGTGCACAACTATGCTCCTCAATTTGTGTAAAAAAAAGGAACAATGGTCTGAAGAAAACAGATATACTCAAAATCCCTAACTAACTGCCAGAAAATGGTTGACCAGCATACTCCCAGTCCACTAGACCTACGAAATGTTCCCCGATTACAATATTTCCAGGCAAAAGATTGACCGTTCCAAAACATGTATCTTTCTTCTTCAAAGCCATATCCTGCACTACGCTCCTCCCAAGAATCTTTGCATCGGTGATGGTCCCCAATGCAAGGAATTTTCTGGCAGAGAAGTAATAAGCTCTCGAATCGCACGTGAGCTTTCTTGATTATTAAACTAAAGAAAAAACAGATCTTCAGATGCTCCACACATGGAGTAATGGAGGTCAGCAAAAAAATTCCAAGAATAGTAGCAAAGTGTAAATGGAGTCTCCAGAACATGATTTCAGGTAGTTTAGCATAGCTAGAAGGCGACAAAGATCCGACAATATCAGAACGTCCTTCTCCTTATCGTGGTAGAAAACCTCTGGTATTTGGATGTACGATGTCCGAAAGTCTGAGCTCCTGTGAAAATACTTCAAGGGCATGCACCAGGAAAACCTATATTTCCTTAAAAACGATTTAAAACAACTCAAACATTTTAAGGCATTTTAAGGCATTTTAAGGCATTCTAAGGAACCTTCCTTAATTAGCCTTAAAATTTCCTTAAAGAGAGATTTGAAGGTGATACAAGGCAATTTTAAGGCTGATTAAGAAAGGTTGGCTCCTTAAAATGGCTAAAAATGCCTTATAATGTTTTTAATAGCAAATATCAGATCCCAGTGTGATAAATCCAACAGTGTATACTATTACTGTACCAATAGCAAATATCAGACTATAAGTACGTGTTAGTTTTTCTACAATTGAAGAATAAAGACCATAACTCACTCCCAGTTTGATAAATACAACACTGGGAGATACTTCATATTTTCGTGCACATATATGTGTGCATAATATAGGGGGAGTTGTTTCATTCCCAGGCCGCTGTGTGAGTTCTCACAAATATTTGGTTAAATAATCTCCATGTGTTTTTCCTTTAAGGTCACTATCCTAACAGTTTTAAGTCCTTTTAAGATGATTTAAGGCGATTTAGGTTTTCCTGATGTGTGCCCCTATATCTTGTCTTCTAGTAGAGAGTGCATGAACCGGTCCGAGAGATGTAATGTATGGCGGCGCATGATTTACTATGACGCTACGCATCGTAACTTTAGGGGATAGAAGAGATACAGGTTCATGAAATATGACTCGAGCCATATGGTTCGTTCGACCCCTATTCATCGGCTCTACAGAGATTAGGTTGGTGGAGCTCTTCAAAAGAGGGGCACAAACATGAAGCGAAGGGGGAAACCTATCAGGCATGACAGCAGAGTCTCCAGGGCGTTCCCGAGGGTGTATATGGGCGCGTGAGGGCACCTCGGTGACTCGGTCCGACTTCTTTTCTACGAACTGTTTGCCTGAATCTATATATAAAGCACCACCTCCAGGTTAGATGCTCCGAATCATACATTTAAGTTACAATTATGAAGAAACTGCTAACTTGGCAAAGTGAGCTTCTCTACCTAATGATGTCGTCACATGAATTTCGACCCTGTCCTTGTCCAGGTGGCCAAATTGTGAAGCTGCAACTGATGCTGCAGGCGTTCTGTAGTTCACAGTTCAACATACTTCACGAAAATTGACCACAATTTTTTTGCCCAAGCTCTACCGATATACTTTCATCGGAACCTATTGTGAATCACCAAAACGAATTTCCCCCAGAGATACTTTG
>QLPG01020570.1:0-11799 GCA_003314385.1 Gomphus sp. MG54 | reverse complement strand
AGATAAGACTGATTTTAAGTTGGATTTTTCCTTGGAGGAGAGGTTTGGATTCCTACACATTGAACCAGTTGAGAAGTGTCCAGACTTCAAGGGATCATCCCCTAATCCCTAACAGGGACTATCTACATACATCTGCTACTTATATAGGTCAAGAAGCAAGATGTGGAACAGGGTAGCATAAGGAATGGAGAACAATGTGGTATGAAGAATCATGTGGAGGTATTGTCCACTGTGATCAAGAATGGAATAGGAAATGTAGGTGAGAATAAAATAATGAAATATAGCTGAAAATAGAATAAGGAGAGGGTGGATGAGAACAGAAAAATGAAAAAACAGCTGAAGATAAAACAATAGGGCCATAACCGGATAATAAAGGAATAACAATTGTTCCTAGGGGAAATGGGAAAGGAAAGGGATGGGTAATGAGGGAATGGTGATGGATGGAGGGTGTGGGATGAGAGTAGAGAACCATATGATATACTCAATGTACCAAATGTACCAAGCTGGGGTTGTGAACCGGTGATGGAAGACTTGTCACTGGTGAGTGAGTAGGGGTCAGTCAGTCAGTATTGCCAAGTTAACCAGTACTTTGTATGTGTACTTGACAGTACCTATGGTTTCTTGCTGGGTATGAAGTTGGTGTGATGGGTTATCTGCAATGTGTAGATTCTAACCTGCCATGTTCTTGGGTGCCCATTTAATGACCACTGGCACAGGGTATACACATACCTGAACTGGGTTGGGTCAGTCTGATCACAGTGTATTCGGTAAATTTTGGCACATCTGCCCCAAATGACCTGCCCTCCACAATCTTCCACCATATGCCTCACATTGTACCTCTGTACTTGAAGTATTGGCAGGGCTTTCACTTCATGTCCCACATCTATTTCCCTGCTATTATTATTCCATTCCTGATAGATAGATTGGCTAGCCCTGTGTCAAGCTTCAGTTACTGATGGACTTTGGTACTGCCTAGGGGTGTTATCGAAAGGTTGGGCGGACTATGGCCAAGTCCTGCAGGCCAAGAGTAGTGGCATTGGCTTCAATGTACTCATGCATTGCACCCTACTTGCCATGCATGCCATAGGTTTTGCAACAGGCAGGTACTTAGGGGGATGCTGGTGATGCTGGCCCAAGTTGAGGACTTTACAGAGGAGAAGAAGGTAGAAGGGCCTAAGCGTAGTCGATACCCAGAATGAGGAAATATGTACATGCATGTCCTACTTATATAGGTTAAGAAGTGACATGTGGAATAAGGAATGTGAGACAACAAGGTATGCAGAACATGTGGTTATTGTCCACAATGGATAAAATTAGAATGAAGGGATGCAAAACAGGGATAAAACATTAAGGGATAAGATAATAGAGACGTAGCCAAGGATAGGACAATAGGGAGTGGCCGAGTATAAAACAATGAAGATGTGACCAAGGATAATACAAGGACAGGAAGTCCTGAGGGGAGACGGACCGAAGGGTGAAGACAGGGAGTGTGGATGGTGGACATGCTGAGCCGAGACTGGCATACCAAGTGTTATGCATGAGGCGTGGACACTTGGTCATGGATATAGGATGGTTGCTCAGTCGGCAATGCCGAATACTCGGGTCTCGGTACGTGTACTTGACACCCTGGTAGTGGAAGACCTTGCTATCAACTAGATGGTTGGCCTTTGATCCACCTATGGGTGAGCTTTATCCACTATGTTGAGATGAAGCTGTTGGCTGGCAATTTAGAATCACATTCAGTCATTCTTTGTTCTGCTAGGGCATCAGATAAGTCATTAACCAGGACATATTCCACAAGCACAGATACTGTTCTTTACTTTACCACTGAGGTAACACTAAACTTCTTGATGAATGCCCCTTTGTCCACCTGGATTGATTTGGCTCCCTGTGGCTTGCTCAGGTGTATCATCCCATTCATTACTATTTTGGCTCCATGAATATTACCTCCACATCCCCTGTGAGTCCTTGAGGGGTGTCATGGCCTCATTGGCCTTGGTGTCCAACTCCCATTCTGAGAATGTCACTAAGGCCATTCTGTTCTGCACTCGGATCATTGTCGATCAACACCTGGCACTCCCTTCCTTTTGCTGTTCCTAGGTTACTTGGGTGGAAGAGTGGGATGTTTCCTCTGTAGCACTGCTGCATACATTGTGCCTGTTGCCACACCACCTGCCCCCATGTCTTGTGCATGGTGTGCCTCGTTTATCTCTGCTGCTGCCTTCTGAGCCTGCTCTTCTGAACCTGCTTTGCTCCTGCCTGCTGAGCATGCTCTGCTGCTGCTTTCATTATCTCCATGGTGTCTTTGGCAGTGTCTAGGGCATCACTGAGCCTGGAAAAACATGGGTTAGGCTCTTCTTGACATATTGAATCATTACAGCTGCTGGTCTCTAGGCTGCACTGTCAATCACAACCATAACCACTGCTCACATACTATAAAACCCCAATCCGCATAAGAATGTGACAGGGGTGTGTCTTGGTTAATGTTAACTATAATTTACTGGTTCTAAATATAGGACAGATATGGGGAGGAATTTTGGGATTTTTGTGATTAAATTTTTGTAATAAATACATGTTTGTTATACAGTGGATCTGTCTATGCATGCCCCTACTCAAAGGTGCGTGCATCCCATCATCAGTGATGTGTTTGGAATAGATGCGAGTGGAGATGTACACACATGCGTATATATGCAGCGTGAATCCAATATGCGCATGTTGCTGTTGAATTTCCCCTGAAGCACGCACTACAAAACACGGGTGATGGTTATAATTTGACAAGGGAAAATTTTAGCTACAGCGCTACTTATGTAATGCAGACACGTCACATGGAATGTTGTGGTGCAAACTCGCAATATTCCCAACACACCTTCTCGAGTGAAGCACCACATGAGTTAGAAAGGAAATAACTCATCAGAATCATGTGCAACAGCAGCTGTCCCATCTTTCCTCTCTGGACATTGAGAGTGAAAGTGTCCTTTCTTCCCACAACCAAAACAGACAATCTCTGAGACATCATGTCCTTTCTTGGCAACAAGTGTGGATTCTCCAAGGTTGGCCTTTTCATCTTCCCTTTTGACAACCTCAATCTCCTGTTGCTGTTCTTCATTTGCAAGCCAAGTGATAACGTTCTCGAGTGTGATATCTTCTGGATGAGTGGCATCCAACATGATGATGATTTGGTTGTAGACCGTAGGTAGTCCGTTTGTGAGCACGAGGATAATGTTGTCGTCAGTCACATCTACTCCAATGGCCTCCAGTCCAAAACGCATGCATTTCACCCTGCCAATCCACGATGCCATGGTTTCCACAACCTTCTGAGACTTGTTCACCTTCATCCTTGCATTAATGAATGCACGCTGCATCGCCAACTTTGAACCAAAGCCTTGAGCCTGATGGATGTGCCGTAGTTCTTCCCAGACCTTCTTTGGGTCGAGATCCTTCATATGGGGCAACTGACCAGCCGTGACCCTCTTGATCATTCTGGCCCTGGTCTGCCTCATCTTCATCTCATACTCTGCAATGGCCTTCCTGGCACCAACCGTATCACCTTCTGGTTTCACAACCGTCCTAAAAACATATTCCCACAGTCCTCGTTCCACCAAATCTGCTTCCATAGGTATCTCCCATTCTGCATGGTTCCCATCGTTAAGGGGAGCGAATGTTGAATCATGGTCTTCAGACATAACAGGGGTAATTCAGATATGATATGTTTTTGTTGTTTTCAAGAAGGTGATTAAGAGGATGAGTCAGTACACTCGAGTCATCCAATATGGGTGCGGTCGAATTATGTTGAATTTCCCCTGAAGCACGCACTACAAAACGTGGGTGATGGTTATAATTCGACGAGGGAAAATTTTAGCTACAGCGCTACTTATGTAATGCAGACACGTCACATGGAATGTTGTGGTGCAAACTCACAATATTCCCAACAGTTGCGGCGCGTGAAGGTTGGGGCTGGAGATGCTGAGTCAGGGTAATTGAGGGAGGATGGTTCGAGGTATGAGGGATGGCCCCTTGGTTGCAACAGTGTGGGCTATGCTGCCAGTGAGTGTCTTAAACAATCTCAGTGATCCACTGTGAGGAGCATTCATGGAAGGCGTCAAAGCGATCATTAAAGTATCTTGGATTCATTGTTCAAAAGCCGCGATTGAGTGGTTGCACCCCCAAGAAAATGAATTATTTGGAAAAGAAAATTTACTTGCAGAGGACGGATATACGATGAAGCATAGAGTCGGAGCTCTGTGGTACTCTCAGCTTCCAAAATGGGATGGAAGGAATGATGAAAGATGTTCTATCATCCGCAGGAACAATCAGCCGAAGAAGGTTACACCACGAGGGCCGCTTCTGAGAACCAGGTTTCTCGGACACAGCTATCAAGCGGCGGAACTGATAGTCACAACAGAATTCCAGTTCCAAATGGTATGTCCTCTTTGACTCAGACATGGCTGACTTCCAGCGGCTATCCTCTTGGAATAGCATATATATCCTATTCCAGCCAGGTAGGCAAACTCTCAGCTACTTACTCAACTTGAACCATGAGCAAGAAGGCTAAGTACTTCAGCCCTCTGTCTTTTGAAATAGGTAAATTATTCAGATTTTTAGAATGAAAAACTATGATTAGGTCCCATTCATGCTTGAGAGACAAATTTTGAGTGAGTTTTTCATTTGATTTTTATTCAGTATTATAACTATTTATAAACTAAGTTGAGAGGAGGTTGCAGGATTAAGATCTACAATAACAAAAAGGCCTGAATGATATCCAAAGCATGCTTTGGAGGTAGTGAACGCATGTGTATAGAAGCCACGAAATTCTGGGGGAAATGAACAAGGCTCAAGTGGAGGGTCTGTAAGAATTCAGTCCTTATCCCAAGATAGAGACACCTGATGCTCTTTTGAAGGCACGAGTTGAAATGTGCCTGGGAAGATATGGGTGACTTGGCTTTCTGTTGTGACGAACGGTGGAAGGAATGGAGAGAAGGGAGTGAGGGATGAGAAAAGAACCAAAAACACACATGAACATGTATTCTGTATAAATCTGGAGAGAATAGTATAAACTAGTATACAGAAGATGTATTAGTGAGCATGCAGTGGAAAGTAGTACAGAACACAGACTTACTAGTAGTTACCGTGCGAGGGACTCAAACCGACAGCGACTTAGATGCTAAGTGCCTGGATGACCAGGAGATACAGGGGCCAGAGGAGCCGAAATATATGGAATACAGAAGGAGACAAAGGGAAAACAGATAGGAGGGGATAGAAGGAACATAGGGGAAGAGACTCACATGTAAAGGAACAAGAACTGAGGGAACCGGGACGCATATATGCAGTCACCAAGGACAGATGACTGAGAAACAGGAGAATGAGACACGAGACACAGCCCAGAGAGGCGATAAATGTTGCAGACAGGAAGGGAACAAAGGGGAAGTCATTCTATTCAAATGGCACCACTGACAGGTGTCATATTTCTATGAAGATTCCATCGGGGCAGCCCACAGTGGGCCGACCCTGCATATGCTCCACAAAATCCGTTAATTACGGATCATATTCTAGTTACATGATTTACTTGTATAAAGACAAAGTAGTTACAACGAATATGAATAGTCTCTCATACCGAAAACCCCCCGTACTTATATTTGATATCTACTCGACGCACTCACGTGACGTCAAACCGCATTGGGTCAAAGCCCTACTCGTCGTCATTCAAGGCTGCGGACCCAGCGGGGATAACTGTATAGGTACTATCCATCGCACTCACACCTATATCAATATATTTCACTATTGTGGATCACCCACAATCGACCTACACGACCTACGGTCACATCGCCGCCAGCTCCTCGGACCAGCGCTTACACACGATCGACCCGCCGTGCGTCGTCTGCGTAAGAGCATATAATCACATATAAAACTAGTTACACATCCCTTAGCTACAAACCTTTGTACTACGGTAGCTAGCCCATCCACCAACTATTATCCCCCATCACAGTAATTAAGACTTTCGTCTGGCAATGTGATGGAAGTGAATGTTGAACATGCAGTCAATTTTTCACCAGTGATGATGTTCCAGATGATACGAATTGTGGCGTCCGATGAGCCAGAGACGACATGCGTTCCATCAGGGGATATGGCAACGGATGTCACTCGTCTGGGATGTCCCCTCAGTACATGCTCTGAACTCCCAGTAGTGGCACTCCATATCCTGATTGATTTGTCGCGCGAGCCAGACACAACACGTGCTCCATTGGCAGAGAAACATCTCACGGTATCAGAATGTCCCTTGATTATGTGCTCAATCTTCCCTGTCCTGGCATTCCATATTCGGACGGACTTGTCGGTTGAACCAGACACCACATGTTTATCATCAGGTGAAAACACAACACAGTCCGCCTGGCGTGAATGACCCTTCATTTCCCAATTTAACCTTCCGGTAGCCACAGTCCATGTCCGCACCGACCCGTCACCTGAGCCAGACGCGATTTGTTTCCCATCAGGAGAGAAGGACACGCTGATTACCGCACCCGAATGTCCCTTCAGCACATGCTCTATCTCCCCCGTGTTGGCATTCCATATCTGGATCGAGCCGTCCACTGACCCAGAGACAACCCGCGTTCCGTCAGATGAAAATCTCAATGACATCACCGAACTGACCCCCTGAACCTCACCCAAAACACTGTGTTTCTGGGTGCCTGGTTCAGATTCCGATTCTCTGGTAGTCAGATTCCAAATCCTGGCCGAACTATGTTTGGCGCCAGAGACGATGCGTGTTCTGTCACGCGAGAATCCAACAGACATCACGGCACCTGCATGTCCCTTCAGCACATGCTCTCTCTCTCCCTTCCTCGCATGCCAGATCTGGATCGAGCAGTCGAATAAACCAGCCACAGTTCGGGCCCTTCAGGCGAGAAGGAAACGGACATCACACTACTCGAAAGGTCCAGTCTATGCTCTGCGGCCCCGTTAGTAGCATTCCAGATACGCACCGAGCAGTCAGAGGAGCCGGACACCACACGTAACCCGTCAGGCGGGAAAGCGACGGAGTTCACTGGATCTGAATGTCCCTCAAGTACGTACTCCGTGTCTCCCTTCGCTGCATCCCAGATACGCACTGCCATATCATCTGCTCCAGACACGACAGGTGTACCATCACATGAGAAAGCCACAGATCGCACCCAAGATGAATGCCCCTCCAGCTTCCGCTCTGTCTCCCTGGAACTCGCACCCCAGATGTTGATCGAGTTCCGAGACCCAGACACGATTCGCGTCCCGTCAGAAGAGAAAGCCACATATATAACGGAATGCGAATGACCGTTATATATGCCAACCATCTCTCCCGTAGATACGTCCCAGATACGTACTGATTTATCTCGCGAACCAGATACAACCTGTGTGTCGTCAGGCGAGAACGCAACACACCACACCGTATCCAAATGCCCCTCCAGCATGCGCTCCATCTCGCCAGTAGCCGTATTCCAAATACGGACCGACGTGTCATCCGACCCAGACACAACTCGAGTACAGTCATTAGAAAACATGACAGATTGTACACCTTCGCGGTGTCGCATAACATGCTCTGACGCCAGCTCCCATGCATCTGCAAGGCCAACTAGGACTTGAGCTTGAGGTACGCTATAGAAGGATGTCGCATACTTCTGCCGTAATAGGGACCGTTTAGGAATCCAGGCAAAGGCCGAGCGATACGTGTTGAGGCAGTGACGACTGATGGCCTCAAATCCCATCTGGAGACATCGACGAGCGTCATCAAACAGCAACGGATACTCATTGTATGTCATCGGGTATGTCTGTCAAAGTTCTCAGCTGGTACCCTTCTTCACACAGTGCACTCACCAATGTGGCTTCTTTGGCATTCCGAAGAGACTTGACACCCGACTCCAGCTCGCCAATTGCACTCAGGCACTCGAACCAGTGCAACAGATGCCTTTCGGCGAATTCAGAAAGACAATCGAATATCGTCAATGGCTCTCGAAGAGACAACGATTCTACAAGATGAACTGCCCAATGCACGCAGGAGTATCGGAGGGTTGTTGAAATTATGTCCGGATCTTTGATTTCTTGGGGGAGTGTTCCAATTCCATCCTCAGGCAAACCACAGGTGTTACGCTGAAGAGAGTTGTTCAACAGTTGAAGGCACTTGACCGTGAGCATTTCGTGACCTCTTGAGTGGTCCACGCTGTGTGCTTCGCAGCGGGCTGGATCCACGAAGACTATTTTATATAATTTGCAGAGCCTTATAATAATATATTCCGCTTGAATTGCATTTAGGGCACACCCAAGTTCACAAAATAAAAGCATGTGTTGTTCTGAGCAGCAAGCGGCGTTCCGCTTCTGAAGCGTTTGTCAGGCGTGCTAATAGCACAAGATGCTAAGCTACTGTGTTGTTATGTGGTAATCGTTGCTCACATGAGAGTCCCACAAATCATGAATACTATTATCCCAAAAAACCAGTAAAACCCTTGAACAAACAGGTGAGGTCTGTAGTATCATGGACGATTATTTTGCCGAGAAGAGACTAGAGAACAAAATCCACGATTGAATGGTCGCATGCCCAAGAAATCGAATTTATTGGGAAAAGAGCTTTCTTGTAGAAGACGTACATACAATGAAGCATAGAGTCGGAGCTCTTGGCCTCCAAAACAAAATGGCGTAGCTCTGGGAGGAGTGGTGGGAGACATTCTATCGTCCCCAGGAACAAACAGTCGAAGAAGGTTAAACCACGAGGGCCGCTTCAGAGAATAACGTTTTTCGGACATAGCTATTCAAGCGGAAGAACTGTCCCATTCCATGCTTGACAGAGAAATTGTTGAGTGAGGCCCTCATTTGATTTTTATTCAGTATAATAGATGTTTACAAACTAAGTTGAGAGAGGGTTTCAGGATTAAGATCTACAATAACAACAAGGCCTGATTGATATCCAAAGCATGCTTTGGAGGTAGAGAATGCATGTCTCCAGAAGCCGCGAAGTTCTGGCGGACAAAAGCAATGCTCAAGTGGAGGGCCGCCAAGAATCCAGTCCTTATCCCAAGATAGAGACACCTGATGCTCCCCTGAGGGCACGAGTTGAAATGTGCCTGGGAAGATATGCGTGACTCGGCTTCCGTCTGGCAATGCGATGGAAGCGAATGTTGAAAATGAAGTCAATTCTTCACCAGTGATGATGTTCCAGATACGAACTGTGTTGTCCGACGACCCAGAGACAACTCGTGTTCCATCAGGCGAGATGGCAACGGATGTTACTGAATCGGAATGTCCCAAAAGTAAATGCTCTGCTTTCCCCGTAGTGGCACTCCATACTCCAACCAATGTGTCGTTCGAGCCAGACACAACATGTGCAGCATCGGCAGAGACACAGCTCACTGGACCCCAATGTCCCTTGAGTATGTGCTCAATCTTCCCTGTCCTGGCATTCCATATCCTGACGGACTTGTCAGATGAACCAGAAACCACACGTTTGCCGTCACGTGAAAACGCAACACAGTACACTTGGCGGGAATGACCCTCCATTTTCAGGGTTAACTTTCCGGTAGCCACAGTCCATGCCCGCACTGACCCGTCACCTGAGCCAGACGCGATTTGTTTCCCATCAGGAGAGAAGCACACGCTGAACCCCCGTCCAGAATGTCTCTTCAGCACACGCTCGATCTCCCCCGTATTGGCATTCCATATCTGGATCGAGCCGTCGAGTGACCCAGACACAACCCGCGTTCCGTCAGATGAAAATCTCACTGACGTCACCCAACTGTCCCCCTGAACCACACCCAAAACACGGTGGCTCTGTGTTTCTGGTTCAGACTCCGATTCTCTGGTAGTCAGATTCCAAATCCTGACAGAGCTATCTTTGGCGCCAGAGACGATCCGTGTCCGGTCACGCGAGAATCCAACAGACATCACCCGACCCGCATGTCCCTTCAGCACACGTTCTATCTTCCCTGTCCTCGCATGCCAGATCTGGATCGAGCAGTCGAGAAAACCAGCCACAATTCGGGTCCCTTCAGGCGAGAAGGAAACGGACGTCACTATACTCGAAAGGTCCAGTCTACGCTCTGCGGCCCCGTTAGTAGCATTCCAGATACGGACTGACCGGTCAGATGAACCGGACACCACACGTAACCCGTCAGGCGAGAAAGCGGCGGAGTTCACTTGACCTGAATGACCCTCAAGTACGTACTCCATGTCTCCCTTCGCTGCATCCCAAATGCGCACTGTCCAATCTTCCGACCCAGAGACGACACGTGTGCCATCACGTGAGAAAGCCACAGATCTCACCCAAGATGAATGCCCCTCCAGCGTCCGCTCTGTCTTCCTGCGACTCGCACTCCAGATCTTGATCGAGTTCTGCGACGCAGACACGATACGCGTTCCGTCAGAAGAGAAAGCCACAGATATAACGGCATGAAAATGACCGTCATATATGTCAACCATCTCTCCCGTAGCTACGTCCCAGATACGTATTGATTTATCTAGCGAACCAGATACAACCTGCGTGTCGTCAGGCGAGAACGCAACACACCACACCATATCCAAATGTCCCTCCAGCATGCGCTCCATTTCGCCAGTAGCCGTATTCCAAATACGGACCGACCTGTCATCCGACCCAGACACAACTCGAAAACCGTCATTAGAAAACATGACAGAATTTACAGCTCCGCGGTGTCGCATAACATGCTCTGAAACCAGCTCCCATGCATCTGCAAGTCCAACTAGGACTTGAGCTTGAGGTACGCTATAGAAGGATGTCGCATACTTCTGCCGTAATAGGGACCGTTTAGGAATCCAGGCAAAGGCCGAGCGATACGTGTTGAGGCAGTGACGGCTGATGGCCTCAAATCCCATCTGGAGACATCGACGAGCGTCATCAAACAGCAGCGGATACTCATTGTATGCCATCGGGTATGTCTGTCAAAGTTCTCACCTGGTACTCTTCTTCACACAGTGCACTCACCATTGTGGCTTCTTTGGCATTCCGGAGAGACTTGACGCCTGACTCCAGCTCGCCAATTGCACTCAGGCACTCGAACCAGTGCAACAGATGCCTATCGGCGAATTCAGAAAGACACTCGAGTGTCATCGATGGCTCTTGAGGAGACAATGCTTCTAAAACATGAAATGCCCAATGCACACACGAGTATCGGAGGGCTGTCGAGATTATGTCCAGATCTTTGATTTCATGTGGGAGGGTTCCAATTCCATCCTCAGGCAAATTACAGATGTTACGTCGAAGAGATTTGTTCAAGAGTTGAAGGCACCTGATGGTGAGCATTTCGTGACCTCTTGTGTGATCTATGCTCTGCGCTTCGCAGCGGGCTGGATCCAAGATGAATTCTTGAAATGAAGCGTGAAAAATGTTGACGGGGTCATGGTTGTTAGACGGAATATGAATAACAGAACTAAATGGAGATAGAGCATCCCTGGCCTCCTCGTTGTCCAATAAGGAGGCAATGCCAGTCACGGAGAGCGGATGTTGGAGCAGGACTACAGCGACAAGTACCTCGTGCCTCGCAGACTTTTCTCCCTCATTGAGACCATACTGGAATGCCTCTTGCATAATCAAATTGTAGAAACCGTCCAGGGATGGGAGGGGCAGCGCAGAACGTGTGATCTGCGTCAGCCGCTTCCTAGCACTTGCGCCCCTCTGGCTGATATATCGGATTGCAGTTGCAGCAAATATGAACAACCCATTTGACTTTTCAAGAAGGTTCTCAATCTCGGGTTCAGTTGGCCAAAAATAGCCAGCCTGAGAATATCTACGATTTTTCGCGATCTCAGACAGTGACGATATAAGATACC
>QLPG01020566.1:0-13367 GCA_003314385.1 Gomphus sp. MG54 | reverse complement strand
GTCAGCCAGTTTGAATATAGGTCATCCTGGGGTTGCAGAAGCACCATTATTAGTGGATGGAGAGCATCCGAGTCGCGATCATCTGACCGAGCATGGCTCATCCAGTTCCGCGCTGCATATTGACAAAGTGGATGTGTTTTGCGTGGGTATATAGATCCAGGCTGCGTGAATCGCAGCAGGTAGGCAAGGCATGTCTTGGTAATCGTCGTGTTGACCATTTTCTGGTTGAACGAATACAACGACAGATTGGCGTTTTGTTGGCGGAGGTAGTCTGAGATCAGATATTCTCGGACAGAAAAATGAGCGAGTTTGAGTGTGGCACGGTTGGTGATGAGAGTCCAGTACGAGTCAACGTTCCTGCCAGAGTTTACTATAGTCTCTTCCTCGCCATCGGATTCCTCAGTAGACCCTTCATCATCACTCCCAACATCTGGGACAGTTATGGCCACCAAACTGGAGCATATATCTACAATTTGTTGAGGGTCAACTGGTCGTCGATCCGGGTCAAATAGAACCCCATCTTCCGCGTCAGGATCGGTGGTGAGCACTTCGACCCCCTCTCTCAATGAAATCTCTCCAACGGAAAACGAAAGCCATCGCAGTAACCGGACAGCAGATCTCCTATCCTCCTCATCAATATTCAACAGAATCCGGTCATAGGTCTCGTACAGGGTCTTCGGGAGGGACTTGACAGCTTTCTTTAGCTGGGCTGGAGAACGGCACCTTCGAAGCACGTCCAACTGACAACTGATCCATCGGAACCTTTCAGTGATGTCAGTAAAAAATCGCAAATTGGTGGGTGGACCGCATTACATTCCATGCGCACCCTCGGTCAAAACGGTCTCAACTAATTTCTTGTCCTCTTTAGAATACACCTGGAACTCGTCCTCATGATCCAATGTTTTGGACACGTGCAGCCGAATGTCCTCGTCAACAGAAATTGTGTCCATTCTCACCTCGTGTGAGACTAGATTCTTCAGCCCTCTGCCAATGTCATATTCCTGACGACTAGTTACCAGTAGGTGTAATGTACCTATTTCCCAGCCGTGGATTTCTTTCAGGAGCTTCAGGAGTCCACGGAGATCCTGGAATTCATCTAGCGCATCGAAGATGATAAACACATGACCAAAGCTCCCAATGATAGATTTCAAGGTTGAAATCCACTCTTCTAGAGTTGGAGATCGACGCCTCTTTGAGGTTTCAGAGAAGAGCCTCTCCAATCCATCAGGGGTCATTGGACATTGGAAAGAGAGTTGCTCAATGAGAGACTTGAATATGTCAGATTGATGTATATTCTTCGCGTGGAATTCAAAATAAAAATAACCATAAGCAAGCAAGGGGTTCGTCCGGCAATGACTGTAAATCTCCTCGATGATTGTAGAGCTGAATTGCCGATGTGTTAGCATAATTCATTATAAACTCACTCTACTCGCCATAGGATAGTTTTCCCGGCGCCAGCTGCATCAGTAAGCTGCAAACAATTATCTCAAGGAAACGCTCAGAAACGTACGCATTCCATGAAGCCATAGGAACGAGTTGTTCCTCCGTTTCCACTCCTCGAATTGAGCTCCATGCACAAACCACAATCCTGTGCTTTCTCGTCGCTCCATGAGAGCACTAGCATGCTTTAATCGCTGGTCAGGCGCTGCCAGCCAATCATATATCTTCTGCCGACCTCCATCTGCAAGAAATGTCAACAGAGGGTTGGTAAGTATTAAGACAAATACGGCGCTACAAGATTTGAATGGTCACACTTACCAATAGTCCTGTCGTGGTTGATGACACTGTGAAAAGTGACATTCCCTCCAGCACCTGGCACAACACATGTAGATTAGCACGGGGCTCTTGGATTTTCAACATTGGACAAAGAGACGTACTCAAGTTCACATTGGAAAGAGTAGTGTGAATGAATGATAACTGCATCGGTCGGGCGTGAGTTGGATAGAGTGTCTCTATGTCTTTTCCACAAGTCAAATTGCGTAGGGGTGGTAGGTAGTGAATGAGAGTTGATGGGCTCCCAGACGCACAGCCTTCCGAAGCGGCATCAGAACCCCAATCCCCGATAACCAACAACAACCGCAAACGATCCTTGTGTGCTTACCCTGGTTTGCAGTAACGTAAGGCCCACGCCCACGCGAAATTTACTTCCGTACATCCGATGAGACAGTGTGTCCCAGGCTTCCCAGGTCTTGATGGATGTGATGGATGGCAAGGCACGGAGGAAAGCAATGACAAGCGTCAGAGTGGGAATGAAAAGGGGAAACTGAAAGAGTCAAAACATTTTACTAGGAGAGAGGCAATGATCACAAATGGTTGGAGTCGGAGAATAATTGGCGATCAAAGACAGGAAGAGCAAGTGAAGCCCGTTCGCATGCCCGACAGTTCGAGTTTCAAGAAGTACCCATAAGAGATATTTCAGAGAAAATCATAAATTAAGGTCACATCAGAAGCAAGCTGGAATTAGAACAAGAGAACTAGAGACCGACACCAGGGAGATGTTGCTGCAGCTGTACGATAGCAGAAGACACCTGCCGAAATCAGAACACATAGGGATGCCTGATAAATCTGGCTCTAGCATATTGAGATCCGATTCTTGGCGTTAGAAGTGTTGCCAGTACAAGTCAACATCTATTTAACAGCTATCAGTCGATCAAGCAAGGTACGATTTTGCACTAAGAATCAATCTGTTTGGAAAAATAGAGGATGTTAAGCCCAGGGTAAATGGGACAAGGTTGAAAAAGCACCCAGAAATTAGGGAGGAAACACAGCAGTGCCTCTTTTAGAAAAGTGCAGAAAGTTAAATGAGGAATGTTCCCAGGTGAAAGCAGGCAGCGGTGCCAACTTCAAGCAGGATGAGAAACACAGGTAGATGGATGCTTGAGACCTGATTCTTGAATAAAAGGAAAATGAGGATCGCGAAACATAACATTCCCTCTATAAAGGTATCAACGCTTATAGTAATACCCAGAATGTCTAGACATACCTTTTTTTGAGGGACAGGCATCCGTGAGTCATATGGGAGAGTGATCCTGTAAGGGTTTTGGTCCCTGCCCTCGTGCACTTGGTGATTCAGAATATTGTAACCTACCTTCTTCGTTGGAATTTTAAGGTGCCGTCGTGAGGTATATTTCACGCTGTAAGAGAGTTCAGCGACTGTGAAAATAAAGAGCGGAGAGACTCACTTTAACAAGACAAATACGATCGTCACGATCAGATGAGAGGACGGAGGGAGCAGATAAGAAGCTAACGCTCACCCCAACTACTCAAAAACAGAGTAGCAACAAGGTCTACGGGTCTGTGGGAGTGATAATAGAACCAAAGTGGTGTCAGTAACAGACAAGAAATATGGAGCAGGAGAAAAAAAGAAAATGAAACAAGGACAGAAGAACCAGCAGAAAGGAAAGAATATAAAAAATCACAGCTCGCAACCAAAAGCACAATTAAGAAGAGCCATAACACCACAAGCAGAGCTGAGTCAAGTGATGTCAAGGGCAGAGGAGTAGAGGGGAAGAGAGCCATACAAAAAAAACCAATGATCATCTCAATAGAGTAAAACAGACCATATGGTCCGACTTATAACAAGGTGGGGGTATGTTTGATAGCAGAGAGAAAAGGGAAGAGGGAGCAGTCGCAGGCAGGGATGCAAGTTCGAATAGAATCAGAGCCGAGATTAAGTGGTGTCGATAGTAGACAACAGGAGAGAGCGAGCAGAAAGAATGTCAGAAACAGAACCTGTACTCTGTAGTGTATGACCAGATAGATATGGCAGAGTCATGGTCGAGCTTACATGAAGAAAGAATCGCAAGAGCAATGATATCAAAGCCCTCGATCAGACAAATGGTGGAGGTGGTACCGTTCACCTCTGCAGCATACATAACCATGGCCAAGATCAATTGGTTTGACGACAGAGAATTTGGCGGATGAAGCAGGCGGAGGGACAGGGCGGGCAGGAAAAGATTGGATCGGCAAGCCATCATAGAACAGCGAAACTAATATCGTGGGGTGTGAATAGCAGGCAAGCTGACAAGACAGAAATACGACAACACCCTGACCCCTGGAGCACACAATGATAGAATCAGAGAGATGTATCTAAGTCATGGTAACAACAGTGTTGCTACACTCTGCTACAGTCGTTAGGTGCGACAGCAGGGAACAAGGGGGATGGATGAGCAGGATGATGAAAAGAGCATTCAAGCAGAAAGTCCCATAGAAGCCACAGCAGGTACAGCGAAGGCGAAGGCAAGATCAAAAGAAATTGACAGGAAACAAAGGACAGAGGGAAAAACAGAACCAATACGAGCTATCCACAGTGACCTTTTCCGAGTAAAACGAAATTGATGTCCAGGTCCATAAGTGGCATCAACGTGGCCAAAGTCCAAGAAAGGAGAGAAACGGGTACACACGAGCAGGCAAGATCGAGATTTTCGTAAATCAGAGAGCAGAGAGCACTAGGAACGTTGACTAGTATGGCCGAGATCAAGTCTCTTTGATAGCAAACGATCGAGAAGGAGAAGATGAGAAGATAGTAAAACAAGACGTCGGCGAGAGCCACTGAAGAGGAAAAAACAAAACCCCCCATTAAATTGGGACAACGTCGAAGAAGCGACCATAAACGAGGGGAATGGCAGGCAAAGGAATGCTTGAAGAAATACCAAGAGAAGCATATTTGAGGTAGGAAGCGTGTTTGAACAAATGGAGAGATTGGTGTGGCGATCGATGGTCGTGGTCGAAAATGAAAAGTGGCGAGAGAAAGAATAAAGGAACGCGAGTAGCACGGCAGAGAACTGGGTGGGAGATGATGGCAAAGCGCAAGAGGACCCAAGCGGGGGCCTGAATGGAGGGTACTTTTCAGCTCTGCCACGTACGGCCCGGGGCGGCGCCTGGTGTCCGCGGACCAAACTTTGCGACCACAATCGCCCCCCGGTTCTCATCGGACATCAGCTTCTTTGACAAGTCAAATATCACATTTTTGGCCTCGCCTACTACTCAAAACATTATTCAGATGCGTATCACATCAACTTTAAATTACTCCACAAGAGTACCGTTGAAGTCCGGCTTATCTCAATGAAAACTACATCACCGTCCCTGGTCTCTCCTCTTTCAGTCATTTTAAATTTATTCCCTTCGCCTTGGGCTGAATTTTCCTCATTTATTCCACTATCAACAAGGAATCCATATCTGTGTGTCATACACTCCGGGAACAGGGCCCGACTTTGGGATGTACTCCCGCCTAACACAAACCGCTGGATCTGCCTCCCACTGACCCGCTGGTTTCCTTCTTCCACGCCACTTTATCGCAAGATGCCAAAAGTTCAGCAGCGACACTCGAACCAAATAAATACAAACCACATTCTAATGCTGTGAGCGCCCCTGCCCCTGCCTGCATAGTACCAAGCACTGATTCTCATCTACAAGGTGACTACCTGGGAGGGCCTATAGCGGTACTCCCTTATCCCATCTCTGTCATAAAGCCACGGGTGAGCCCTACCCCTCTGTGGATTTGAATAGGATATATCATCGTCGTGCTGACCAAAGAATTATAGAGCTTCTGTCCTTGTCACCTTCGATGTCCTAGTATTCCTAGTATGAGTCAACGTTCCCGCCAGAGTTTATTATAGTCATTTCCTCTTCATCCTATTCCTCAGTAGACCCTTCATCACACTCCCAGCATCTGGGACAGTAATAGCCATCAAACTGGAGCATATATCTACAATTTGTCGAGTCAAACGGTCGTCTATCCGGGTCAAATACAACCCCATCTTCCGCGTCGGGATCTGTGGCTAGCACTTCAACACCTTCCAGCGAAATTGTTCCAACGGAAAACGACAGCCATTGCAACAACCGGACAGCAGAGCTCCTATCTTCTTCGTCGATATTCAACAGAATCCGGTCATAGGTCGCAAGCAAGGCTTCAACCTGTTCTAAGACCCTTCTTTATCTTGGCCCTTCTGTCTCGTTGGTTGCTATCACATTTTGTACCTTTGAGTTTGTTCTTCTGTTGCAGGGTAAGTTTAACAATCATCTTTTCCATACTAGTGGTGATTGATCTACTACCATTTCCCGGTTATTCTGTGTTATGAGATTGAAGGCAATTGTATAATATGTTTTCATTAGTTACGGGTCTAATTTCCCATTATTGCGCAAATACTCCTGAGCCCCTCAGTAATTAGCTATAAGTAGTTTATTTGTACTGTAGTACAAGTTAACTGCTAAAAAGCCCTTTCACTCAGAGTTGAATCTGTCGTCTTAGTGGCCATGAGTCAAATGTTTCTTGATTTCTGTCTATTCCTCACTTGTGTCTTCAAATCCTCCCCCCTATATTAACTAGACTTTTGTTCTGCTGATCCAATCTATCAGCTTAGCTCTTGTCGGCCCCCCATCTCGGACGCAAATAATATTTTCACCATACTCTGATTCACTCTCCTTCAACAGGAAAAATGCTTGCGACTTGAGGAGTTTCGCCTGGTGCCTGAAAAACTAATGTCTGGATGTCCTACCTCGCACATTTTTTTTAGTAGACTCTACTTATAAATTAAAAAATGTAGTGTAACTCGAAGAATGGTTGCATTTGGTTTGTACTACCATTCTTGAACTACTACAAGATATAGGAATATGGAAACATGTAAAAACTGCACATATGAGACAAAATGACAGGCAATCTGGATTCCCTGTAAACATTATCCTCTTCATACCTATATACTGACCTAACTGATCAACGACTATATGAGCGCTCCTGTCGTTCGTGTACAGTGCACCATATCTCAATGAGTCAAGCATCTTACTCGAGCTCCTCATCTCCGTTGGCACACCTCGTGTCCCAAGACTTCATACAAAACATGCTTTTAACTTATACGTAATTCAAAAATATTGCAGATGAGTTTACAAACACTGAATCATATAAGTGCAGTTGTATCTTAGGCGAACAAGGATCGTTTGCGGCTGTTGTTGTTTGTTAGGGATTGGGGTTCTGATGCGGCTTGATGCGGCTTGGGAAGGCTGTGCGTCAGCGAGCTCATGAACTCTTAACCACCATCCCCTACGCACCATCCCTCCGGGACTTGACTTGGGGCAAAGACATCGAGACACTCTATTTCAACTGGCGCCCCACCGATGCCCTCGCCATTATTAGCACCACTCTGTCCAATGTGAACTTCAGTATGTTTTCTTGCTGGCGTTGAACACATAAGAGCTTTACGCCAACTGACGTTCTCTTTTACTGTAAAGACACGGGCGAAAGAGAGTCTTTTCAGTACAATATCAACTCCACTCACACACACCATGGTAGGCGTGGCGATTCTAACCTCGCAACAGCTTAATTAATAACAAACTGTTTACTGACATTTCTTGCAGATGAACGTCGGCAGAAGATATATGATTGGCTGGCAGCTCCTGACCAACGGTTAAAGCATGCCAGTGCTCTGAGGGAGCGACGAGAAACAACTGGGATGTGGTTTGTGCACGGAGCTCACTTCGAGGACTGGAAAATGAAGGACAGCTCGTTCCTATGGCACCATGGAATGCGTGAATTTCCAAGCGTTTCCCTGAGAAAATTGTTTGCCACTGACTCACTTGTCCAGCCGGTGTTGGAAAAACAATTCTATGGCGAGTAGAGTGCGTTTATAGTGAGTCACGCTAACGCGTGTGGAATTCAGCTCTACGATCATCGAGAGTATTTCCAATTATTGCCAGAAACAACCGTTGCTGGCTTATGCTTATGTCTATTTTGAGTTTCACTCAAAGGACATACAGTACGGGACAAGCAAACTCAACCAAAAATTTTCACCCAATTTTCTGGCAAAATCTGCTCATTGAAATCGATAGTAGACCATTAAATGAAGTATCTCACATCAAAATAAAGTCAATCTAACAAGCCATTTTTTTTCTAAAATAATTTTTATTTTGGACATGTCAAAATTTTGGCCACACCCCAAAAAAAACCGAAAAATATTGAAAAAATGTGCAATCAATAGCTATCACTGAGTAGTGTATGATTCTGGTAAAAGTGTGAAACAAAAAATTAAAATCAAAAATTAAAAAAATTAAAACAATAAAAAAAAAACTATATACCATATTCATAAACAAATAAATACAAATACGGGACAATCATTACCTGGCCTTGACACGCTGCATAATGCCCGCTGGCTGCCGTCCAAAACGCAAAAGAAACATTACTGGACTGCAAAATCAGAATAAGGATCAGGCTACTGAAGCAGATGAACATATAGAGTGTCCAACAACACCTACAGATTATGAATCTGACAGGGAATTGCCAACTTCTGTGAACATTTTTTACAACCGTGCCATGGTTGGAATGAATTTTGGTTTAGAGGGAGAGGAGACTGAGAGTGAAGGAGCCTCTAAAGCATACAGTTATGAATATGAGGACTCAGAAGAGGATCCAGATTCAGAATGGGATAAGGATGATCTTTAAGAAAGGCTCTTTGATTTTGCTGTCAACCAGGGAGATGACTTAAAGGATGAAGATTGGGTGCCACCTCAGTTGAGGAAAAAAAAGCAGCGAGAAGGCAATGGTATGTTCACATTGAACCCTGATTGTAAATTAAAAATTTACAATAAATTGTCAGGTCAACCAAAAAAGTACAAGAAGGGCCCAGATGTCATGAGCAAGTCCAGTTGCACACAATGTCGATATAAGAAAGCAACTGCAAATCAGAAATCCCTTGATGCATTTGGGTTTTTATCTATGCCTGGACCTAGCCACCAACAACGATCCCCTTTGATTGAAATTGTCAAAGCTCTATCCAAGCCTGAGTTGAGGCCACTATATCTGGATACAAATTTACCCAAAGAGGTGCAACATGACATCAATGCTGACATTACCAACACCCAAATCTGACAAGAAAGTGTTGAGGTCACAATTCCACCTGCCGATGAACAGGATTCAGAATTGGGCCTATATACACAAGCTGATTTGGAAGATGATATTGATGAGGCTGTTGCAGGTGGACTGGAGATTATCTCATGGGAGTTTTTGCAAGATCAGATCAAGAAAGACCTAACAAAAAAGCACCAGATGCTCACCCTATCTGATACCAATAAACTACTGGTTCTCAGAAATTTTGCAACATTACGGATTAAAGGATTAGGAATAATGGAGGCAAGTAAACAAATTGCCTTTGAGATGAATAAATCTGATGGAGGCAAGCAACGCAAACAGAAAGATACTATAATTCCCCAATCTAATCCAAACCCTTTATTCTGAGGCCAGGTAGAAAAAATGACCACAGTAAATGGGGAACCAAAGGGACTCAAAACAGTTCTTGAAGAAAGGGGTTTCAATGTTCAAGGCAAAAAAGCAAAGTGCAAACCTGTTTGCCCAGCTGACAACACAAACTGCTGCATGGCTTGCATCCTCAGTCACCAAGATGATTTTGCAAATCAAATTTGTCAGCTGGAGGCACTTATTCATAATGCAGGGCATGAATGTATCTTCTTGCCTAAATTTCATTGTGAGATGAACCCTATTGAAATGGCAAGTATTTATTTTATTACTTTCTTGCATTATTTTATGAAACTAAAATATGACAATAGTACTGGGGATGGGCAAAATTCTGTTATCAAGAAATTCCAAAGAAGACATTTGAGGATGCAAAGACAGTGGCAAAAGAATTCCTTGATGCATGCCCAGCTGATGCGATACAGCGGTTTATAAATCATTGTTGGAGATTTATGGCTGCATATTGCAAGGGACTTACTGGGAATGCAGCTGCTTGGGCTGTTAGAAAGCAAACCAAGCATCGCGTAGTTACTGAACAAGCTATGATGTCAATTGAAGCCATACTTAACTAAAATTTATGTCATGACAACGAGATTTGGGGTGAAAAATTGCGCTGAAAAGGCCCAAAAATTTGGCCACATTAAAAACTTGTTGGAAAAACTTCGGAACACATTTTTTGGATGTATTTTGACATTCTGATTCTGAATATACCATTAGTTTGGCACAAAAAATTCTTGATCACTCAAAACCAAATTGGTTGAGTTTGCTTGTCCTATACTGTAGATACCCGTGCAGTTCTCGGCTCCCTCATTAAACAGATCTCATTTCAATCAGCCAACACTCTTATCGAAATTATTCTCCCAGAACAAAGAGGGGCACCAACCCCTCACACCTGAAGAGTTGATTTCCATCCTAGAACCTATCATCCACAGCTTTAACTATGTGTTTCTGGTTTTTGATGTGCTTGACGAATGCCATGATCGTCATGGACTCCTGCAACTTCTGAAAACATTTCACAGCTGGGGGATTAGCACATTACACCCACTAGCAACTAGTCGCCAGGAATATGATATTTCCAGAGGGCTGAAGGATCTAGTCTCACACAAGGTGACTGTCAAGCCACGGGTACTGACAAACTTTGGGACTGCCAAAGATTAGGGAAATGCATGGGTCAGCCCAACCCGCATGGGTCACCGGGTCAGGTGTCCTTGGGTGTAAGTGCAGGTCAAGCCGTGAGCACCCATGACCCGGGCCCAACCCGGGGTATCAACTCCGACATGAATGCGACTTACATGTACATGCATACTCTGCCACATATGTGACGTATATGATGTATGTGCATGCGCTGTGACAAACATGACGTATGTGCATGCACCGTGATGAATGTGACATATGCACATGTGCCATGATCAATGCAACATATGTGCACATGCCATGATGAACTCAATGTATGCAACACCTGTACATGCACGTGCCGCCACATACGCAATGTATGTGCATGTGCTGTGATGAATGTGACATATGTGCATGCACTGTGACAAATGCAAATGTATGCGCATGTGCCATGACAAAGGCGACATATGTGCATGTGCTATGATGAACACAACATATGTGCACATGCCGTGATGAATGCAACATATACAATGCTCATATGCGCACGTGATGTATGTGACGTATTGCGTGTGGGTGTGGCATGCACCTGAGACCTGTTGACCCATGGGAAAAAACGCATGGGTTGACAGGTTTGGGTTTCCCATGGGTTGGATGTGGGTCACCTACATTTGACCTGTGGGTGACCTGTGCCATTCCCTACTGAAGATGTTGGATGGGAGCAGCCAAGTTCTACAGGCCAGGAGTAGTGGCTTTGGCTTCAATGTACTCGTCCATTGTGCCCTACTCTTCCATGTGTGCCACTGATTTGCAACAGACAGGGTACTCAGGAGGATGCTGATGATGCCAGCCCGAGTAGAGGAGTCAACAGAAGAGAAGAAGGGCCTAAGCCTAGTGGATACCCAGAATGAGGAAATATGTACATGCATGCCCTACTTATATAGGTTTAAGAAGTGACATGTGGAATAAGGAATGTGAGACAACAAGGTATGCAGAGCATGTGGTTATTGTCCACAATGAGTAAAATTAGAATGAAGGAATGTAGTACGGGGATAGAACAATAAAAGATAGAATAATAGAAATGTGGCCAAAGACAGAACAATAGGGAGTGCCTGACTATAAAACAATGGTTGCAACTGAGGATAGAACAAGGGAAAAATGTTCTGAGATAAGGCGGGATGAGGATTAATGGGTGGTCATAATAGGGTTAATAGGTAGTGAGGGGCCAAGAGTAGACGTAGGATGGGAGTGAGGAATGCGGATGGTATATGTGCTGAGCCGAAACCAACACATCGAGTGACTTGTATACAGCTGCTAATGGATTGTCTGGTCGGCACTGCCAAGTTACTAGATCCTTGGTACATGTACTTAACAGTGACAGTAGACACAAGTTCTGTTGATGAGGACATTTGGCTACACATGTCCAAAACATTGGATCATAATGACGAGTTCCAAATATACTTGGAAGAGGACAAGACATTGGTCAAGACACTTTTGACTGAGGGTGTGCATGGAATGTAATGTTGTCCACCCACCTATTTGCAATTTTTTACTGAAATCACTGAAAGGTTCCGATGGATTAGTTGTCAGTTGGATGTGCTGTCAAGTCCACAATACCCAGCTCCGATTCACTTGGTATTACCAACCAACCAACCAACCAACCTTTACCCATACTATCCTCACTACCATGCGGTCTCGGCACATCCGGTACATCATCTAGACTATCTCTCCCACCTATCCCTTCCACCTCCCACTATTCTCTCATTTCCCAACCATTTCCTTACTTGTCCTCTCCCATGACACTCGTTATCCACTTATTATTTCAGTCACGGCCCTATTGTTTTATCTTCGGCCATCCTCCATTGTCTTATTCTCATCCACTCCTTCATTATTTTATTCTTCACCATACTCTATTATTCTATTATCACCTACATTTCTTATTCTATTCTTGATCACTGTGAACAATGCCTTCACATGGTTTTTTCTTACCTTATTGTTCTCCATTTCCTACACCACCCTGTTCCACATCTTGCTTCTTAACCCATATAAGTAGCGGATGTATGTAGATAGTTCCTCACTCAGAATATCAACTTGGCTTAGACCCCCTTGTCTGCCTTTCCCCTGTCCAAGTCCTTCACTCAAGCCAATGCCCTCGGCATCCTTGCCAGTACTGCTCCTGTCCAAATTAGTGGCACGCACGGAACAGCAGGGCCCAATGCATGAGCACATTGAAGCCTAGCCACCTTGAAACAGCCTACAGGACATTGACCGAATCCTCGGCCTCACAGAGCCCTGACAGTATATTCTGAGTGACACTGCTTTCTGTGCCACCTCCATTCTTATGATCATGCCCCCACATACTAGATCCACAGCCCATATGGATGACAATCAACTCACCCCCACAGTAAACCAATGAAGGGAGTGTGAAGCCTCCGGAACCCCACCCCTTCTCATTGGTTATACTTCGCCAATAATAGAGATGCAGCATCTTGCTTCCCCCTTCGAGCAAGAACCACACATTGAAGAGGTTGCCGATGATGACATTGAATATGCAGATTACAACAATGATGATCAAGAACCCCATCTGGCAGAGGACAAAGCTGGCTTAGTACATTATGACACAGATGCTGAAACCAAGGAACAGCCTCAACACCCCTGACAGGCAAACACGCCTGTACCTCCCCGCACTCCAATAGCCATGCCTCCCCAACCCGTGGTTACACCCCATCAACCCATGGCTACACCCCCTCTGCTCGTGGCTGTGCCACCGCAGGCCAGGCAAGCTCCCCGAGCAAGACCAGCCCCATAGGCCAGGCAAGCTCCCTGAGCCAGACCAGCCTCACAGGCCAGGCAGGCTCTGCAAGCCAGGCCACTTCCTAGGGCCAGGGCCCCCATGAACCCAGCCAACAATAATGACCTTTTGAATGCCATTCTTGAACTTGCAGAACTGCTGTCAGGAGTCGGATACTGACGGACTTCGGTACTGCCAAAGGGTGTTGTCGAAAGGTCGGGCGGACTA
>QLPG01020551.1:0-10147 GCA_003314385.1 Gomphus sp. MG54 | reverse complement strand
TCTCCTAGCCTCGGAGTTGGGAGGAGTCCGAGATAGGACCTCGGAGTTGGGAGGAGTCCAAGATAGGACCTTGGAGTTGGGAGGAGTCCGAGATAGGACCTTGGAGTTGGGAGGAGTCCTGAGATAGGACCTCGGAGTTGGGAGGAGTCCTGAGATAGGACCTTGGAGTTGGGAGGAGTCCGAGATAGGACCTCGGACTTGTCGTCAGGACTCGGAGAGGGTCATCCCCTGACACACAGATTCAGGTGAGCACAGGGCCCACAATGAATAAACCAGTCTCCCATACCAAAAATCCCCTCACGCTTATATTTGATATCGACTCGATGCACTCACGTGACATCAAGCTGCATCGGGTCTAAACCCCTCTCGTTATCATTCAAGGCTATGGACCCAGCGGAGATAACTAAATAGGTGCTCTATATCACACTCACACTGTTATTGAACCTGTTTACTATTTTGGATCGTCCACTATAACCTATGTGATCCTCTCTCATATTTCCCACCAGCTCCTTGGACTGGCGCTTAGACAAGATCAAGCCACCGTGCATGAATAGTATAGTAGCATATATTCACACAGAATATTAACTACTTATCTGATAGTCACAAATCTTTGTACCACAATAGCTAGTACCATTACTAGTAAATATCCCCCATGACAGCATTTAAGACTCAGCCTTGGTACCTGTTTGAGAGTGTACCAAGATGAATTCATGATTGCCACTGTCATCGTCTACATATTCAATGTCATCGTCAATTACCTCTGGGATAGGAATGGGGAATGTGGATGGTGAATGTGCCAAGCCAAGACCAACATACCAAGTAACTTGCATGTGGTTTGGTCACTTGTGTGTGGTTTGGTCACTTGCGTGTGGTTTGGTCACTTGCATGTGGTTTGGTCACTTGCATGTGGAATTAGACTGATTGTTGGGTTGGCACTGCCAAGTTACCCGATACTCGGTACATGTACTTGACAGCACCCTGGGTCCCCAAGGTCAAAAGCTTGGAGGTAACAGAGTCAGAGAGGGAGAGTGAGGGGCCAGAGAGTGAGGGGGAAGGAGGAGGAAGAGAGTGAGGGGGAAGGAGGAGGAAGAGAGAAAAGGGGGAGGAAGAAGAAGAGTGGCCAAAGAAGAGACCAAGATGTGTGGGCTGAGTACTATTGTTGGAATAGTATGACTTGACAATGCTGGTGGGAAATTGGCCAAGTCCAGTAGACCAATCGGAGTGGCTTGGCTTCAACATACTTGTGTATTGTGCCCTACTTTGCATCCGTGACACTAATTTTAGAGAGAAGAAGAACTCAGAAGAGTGCCAAGAGTGTTGGCCCAAGTGAGGACTTCAGATAGGAGAAGGGAAGGCAAGAAGTGTATGCCAGAGGTAATTGATGGTGACATTGAATATGTAGACAATGACAATGGCAATCACAAATTCATCTCAGTACACTCTCAAACAGGTACCAAGGCTGAGTCTTAAATACTGTCATGGGGGGTATTTACTAGTAATGCTACTAGCTACTGTGGTATAAAGATCTGTGACTATGAGATGAGTAGTTAATATTCTGTGTGAATATATGCTACTATACTACCTGTTCCCTAACATCATTACAGAAATGCCCAAGCTAAGACTGAGATCCCTGACTACCTCCAAGAGTTTGAGAGTGTGTTTGACAAGGAATCATTCGATGAGCTCCCTGAATAGAAAATTTGGGATCATGTCATTGAGTCTGCAGTTAGGTTAAAGCCACACCAACTACAAGGTATACCTATGTTCTCACAGGAGCAAGCTGAACTTGATGTCTTCATCTAGGAAAGTCTCCAAACAGGATACATTTAACTTCTACAGATGCTTAATCAAAGGTTTGTCACTCCATACACAACTACTCTTTGACCGAACCAAGAAAGGGCAATTGTGGAAGTAGGGAGGGACCAAGAGGATGGCCATCCAACAGCTCAAGGATCTAATCACCTTAGTTCCAGTATAATTCCTGGATGTACCAAGTGGAGGCTGATGCCTCAGACTTTTAAATGAGAGCTACCATCTCTTAACAGTCTCCTGAGGATGGAATATGGAACCCAGTTGCCTTTTTCTTCAAGATTCTAATTCAGGTAGAATGGAACTATAAGATACATAACAAGGAAATGTTGTATATTATCAAAGTTCTTGAAGACTATTGACATTTTCTACAGGGGGCCTAGCACAAGTGTGAGATTGAAACAGACCACAACAACATAAAGTACTTTTAGACCTCAAAAAAGCTGAAATGAAGGCAGGCTTGGTGGTCCCTCTACTTGTCTCGTTTTAACTTCATGCTACATCATAGACCAGGCTGAAGCCTGAGCAAGGTTGATGACCTTTGAGGAAATCTGACCATGGCTCAGGCATGGAAGATAATAAGAACATGACCCTCCTTCACCCTGAGCTATTTTCCATTTGAGCCCTTGAAGCAGTTACAGAAATTGGAGGGGAGAGAGAATTCCTTCAGGATATTTGGAGGCAGCTCTAAGCTTCAAGTTCTGAGGATGGCAATCACAAGGACTATGTTTCCTGGTACAGAATACAGGAAGGCCAAGCAGCAGGAAACACCCAGAAGAGATTATAATACTTGTGACTCTCTGACATTAATTGATAAATCTTTGGATAGAATAGCAAGACTTATGACTATCTTAAAACGACCATCAGGCCAAGCAAGCATCATGCTTGTAAACGGTGCAACCATTTATGGACTCATTAGCAATCTCTCAGACTTACTGTTCTGAAAACATCTGATGTATTTCTCTTTATTCAAAGGCTCTTAAATCTTGTCAAATTTTGGTGTAACACAGACCCCCGGTAATTGTAATTGTCAATTTGAACCTATTGGTTTCTCTAGCTGAAGTGTTCGCTGTTGAATCAGAATCTCTTCATTGCAGGTTATTCAAGGCACCCTTTGCTACTCGTGCTCGCCTTGAAACACTTTGGCTGTTTCAAAGTAAGAATCGCCTGTTGTAGACAATGTGAAAGGCACTCAATGCCAGTACATTTCACAGTATTCGGCATAACTGAAAAGCGCAGGCGATAATCGGCTCAACATCGTGGAATTCTTGGCTGTTCTCAATCTCGATATATATACCATAACACAAAACCACATTATTGGGCAGATATTTCCAAGACCTTCATTGTGGCGAGAAACTTGTGGCAGAAAAATTAGAGGACAGACAAGTGGAAGATATATATAAAACTAACAGAAAAAAAGGAGGTCTACAACGTCATCTTCATCTTATACACCACCAAGTCTTCTCAAGGCGGTATTTCGTAGCGTCCTCCCATTGTCTTCCACTCCCTCGCCCTCCGGAACTGGATCGCCTTTGCGCATTGCCAAGGTTGTTAATGCGCGTGCTAAAGGGTCAGTTCCGATAATCAGACCCTTCCTAAACCGACGCAGTACGGGGACGAGGAGAGTGTAGGAGGTGGCTTCGAGAGCTGTACGAGGGGTAGCCTTGAGGTGCTGTCCTTCGGGGTCGATGAGTCCGGGCCGTGCTGCGAAAACACGTAGAGACGGGTGGCGCGAAACGAGGTCGTAGAGGTCTTTCTCTGCGCGACCCTTCACTTTCGCAAAGAGGGCTGAACTGCGTTCTGAAGGATCTGCCTGTTGAAGTCAAAGTAGCTCTCAATAAAGTTTTTTTTTTTTTTTCAAAAATTAGAATGTACCCACGCCTTCTCCCGACACGAAGACGAACGTGAAAGGCGAAGAGAGTGAGGCGAAAGCTGCGGCTGCTGCCATGGTGTAGTCATACGTGATCTGTGTGCGCACGTCAGCATCCCAAGGATGAACAGGATAAATGCGAAGTTGACCCTCGTATAATCACTTGGTACAAAAACTAATCAGATGTAGTATCCTCCTGGGCAACATTACTCACTCCTTTTTCACTCCATTCGAAGTCGTACCTAACGCCCAAACACACCCCTCAGCGCCTTTTAACTGATCCAGGATCGACTGCGGGTACTGCGTAAAATCACCATGGATCACCACTTTTGCTTTGGCCTGCCCTTCAACTTGTGGAACTGGGCGGCGAGAAAGAACGGTGAGTTGAGTGATGGCGGGATTTGCGAGGCAGTGTTTCAGAACGGCTGAACCGCATGTACCTGTTGCGCCAGTGAGGATGAGATGCATGTTTCTCTGAAGATTCTATTTGGGGTGGTGCTGAAGGGTGTGTTTATATGAGACGGGCTTTCGGCAACATTACGTGGACGTCTCGGCTAGCATCCACAAAGTAAGGCATATTCCCGAGTGATTGATGATCAGGTGTTTTTTGGAGGGTCTGTTTCAATGAAGTTTTGTACATGCTGTCCATGTGCCACG
Source organism: Gomphus sp. MG54 (assembly GCA_003314385.1). Taxonomy (NCBI): domain Eukaryota; kingdom Fungi; phylum Basidiomycota; class Agaricomycetes; order Gomphales; family Gomphaceae; genus Gomphus; species Gomphus sp. MG54. Next base: position 5,811 of record QLPG01020551.1, on the reverse strand, counting down.
CGTGTCATCCTCGGTGCAGGTCTTGCCGGGCAGGCAATCCAACCTGCCAGCTAGACTCGTAACACTACTGAACGCGCGTAGGCTTACCTAAGCACCCCAGCGTTAATGGAACGGTACGACATCTCTCGCGTCTTCCGTCACATGTATCACTGCGAGCTCAACTTGATTACACTCTTCCGAGGACATATCCTCACTAGAGCTGTAATTATATGATAACCTCAAAGTCAAGCACTTGCTTCTTGACAATTGATCTGTGCGTTCTTTCCATGGTTTGGAGGCTTACTAGCCTGAGATGACCACTCGGAATGGTGTGCATCATTTGATTGAAGCAATTGCAAACCACAAAGGCATCATGCAGGAGGTATGGACTAGGCTTTCGACCAGTAATATCATCAAAACTACCCACTGGCCAAATCAGTCTTTGTTCAAACACATATATGGAATAATAATTAGCATGCAATTTCAATGAGCCTTGGTTTAAAAATCTAAATGAACTCCCTTAAAGTTGCGATGGGACCCAAGCAGCCGCACTCAAACCAAAATAATAATAGAATTTAAATTTTATCTCTTTCTGTTAGATGAAAGCCAACTAATCAAATAGTTTTATTGCTAACAAATGTGTACTGTAGCACCACAGGTTTCAGATCGGATAACCTTCCAGCACGTTTGAAGTGGTGCACTGCACCTAGGTCCAACATGCAATAAACCACGAGTGATTACTCAATTATAGACAGTTGCGAATAATCGTTTGAGGAGAATTGTTAATAATCTCGGCTTCATCACGTAGTGGCTTGGGTTTCCGAATTGCCTCTCTTGCGCACGTCATAATTCTTAATCATGCTAGGAGGAGAAAGTCAGCTTCCACTTCAGTCCCATAATACCTACCCAAAAGTGCCCAAGTCAACTCACAACGCAGTTATCGAGCTCAATATCCCAACAGGGACTCCAATCACAAACACAGGGTCCAGACTCTTCGAGTACAGGTTGATCACCTCCTCACGTTGCACCGAAGGAAGCAAGTTGATAACCGTCACACTTGTGAGAATGGCCAGCCGATTCTCCGGTGTCACTCCGGGCGCGAAGGTGTCAAGGTTGTGTCGCAGTTGGTTAGTGAAGACACTTCCCGCCATACTGTAGAGATCGACTTGTCAGGGGTGTGATTGTTGAAGTAGACAGGAAGACGTACGCCAGGCCGACGATCCCCCCAAGGTTTTGACAAAAGATCTGACGTTTCAAGTTTACTGTACAAAAACCAGTCTAATGCATGCAACATATCACGTACTAGGAAAGAAGTTGCTTGAGGGATCATCTTTTCATCGTGCGCATAGTCCGCCTATTGATATATTGAAAATTAGCTAGTCCAGCTATTTTCAGCGATGTGAACCGGGCCTGACCTGAACAGCAATCAACACATTCTGGAAGATTCCGCCAATACCAATCTATAATACCAAAAAAAATCAAGTGATTTCCCAGGTCAGGCAAGAGAGGTAAACTGCTAAGTACCCCATATAAGATCTGGAACCCAATGACCTGTGGCGTCGGGGTCTGTGACTTTAATGTGAACAAAAGGCCCGCCCCGAGACTACACGAAAGCGGGGAGAGAAACAAGAACCACCAATAGCGACCCGTTTTCTGGAAGAGGATAGATTGAATCATTGACCGTTGAATTGTATATGATTCAATCATGCGGCGGGCTGCATGGACTTACGGTGACTATGGCCCCTGATACGCTTGCAGCTGTAAACATACTCGTCAATTATCATGAGAAGATCGGTTCAAGCAATGTACTCTCACACACGACAAGTGTAATGAGAAGTGGCAAAATGTCCAATCCTGATCGGGTTGCGGAGTGCCCTCGAGCTTGGTACCTAGATGAAGAAGAGTCTCGTCGATACCTTTAATACATCATCAAAGTTACCATCACCCACCACAGAGGCAGATAGTACTGCAAACCAATTTCAGAACACAGTAATATTATGAACCGACCATTTACTCAACTGTTGCGAGCATCTGGGCCAGGTAGGAGAGAAACTAAACATGATGAAATGAATTTACTTTATACGATAAAAGAAATGAATGTACGTGCCCCAGAAATGGCACACCCAGCCTGGGTTCGACGGGCGAGCATGTGCATAGGTATCATAGCCTCGTCGCCTTTAAAGTGCTCCAACAAGAGGAACGATATTAAGAGCACACCTGAGACAACAAGTAAAGCAATGACGGCGGGAGCCTGCCATGGCATTGAGTTTCCTCCCCATTGAAGGACTAAAAGGAACGATGTGAACGACCCAAGACATAGTGCTGCACCTATCCAGTCCAAACTGTGTGGGGGGTAAAATAAATACATTGAGAGTGAGACCGCTTGTACCTTTGGAAGGAAATGATGGGAGTACCTTAGCCATCGTTGAAGATTCTTATTCTGGTTTTCCAATTCTGGGTGGTTTTTCAAAAAGAAGGTCAAAAGAGCGATGGCAACGCCACCAAACTTTTACACATCAGATAAGGCACAAGCTTCTCGGTTATAATGGGACGCACAGGCAAGTTTACTATTATAAGTTGTCACTTGTTAGCCCTCTAGTCAGCTTGTGAGACCAAAAACTTACTCCAGAAACACCATTGCCATGATACATGGTCTAAACAGATGGGTAAGTAGGAAGCAGTGTACACGGCACGGTTGATGGTCACACCTGTGAAGGCACCGCCTGGCCACAGCGAGAGGAAAGTGTTCAGCTCTTGTGACCAAGGAATTCTAATGGGTGGATGTCGTACCAATCAAGGGACCAGCTACAGCGGAGAGTGCAAATACGGCACCAAATGAGGAAAATAAAATTGGCCGTTTTTCGAGAGGCGTTATCTAACATCAAGGTGCGTGAAATTGTGTTACAAAGCATAGAGTCGGATATCATGCCTCGGGTACGATCGCCGACACCGATATTTGGATCCTTGGAGACCGCGAGTGGAGTGGACACCCAGAGCCAAATTATATAAAATGAAAGCCTACCCTGCTGCTCCGCAGCCTGCAACGGCTCTCCCACAAATAAGCACCGGTAAGTTTTTGCTGAGTGCACACAACAACGATCCGATTTCGAACAAGGTGATGGTTATAAGGAGAACTCTTTTCTTATTCCAGAGCTTGAGTATCTGTCCGAAGAATAATATGAAACCGCCTTGGGTTAAAAAATCTTGAACACAAGTGAGTATATTTTCCAGAGGAGAATCTGATAGCACCTACATGCTGTTACTACCCATGTAACATTGTTCAGAGCTTTAAATTGTGACACGATTGTTGGTAGAGCGGTGGCAACCTGGAGAAATGTGCATTGTGTAAAGCTATCGCGATATGGGAGGGCCGCATTGTTGCTTACAATCGTTTTGTCCAAGGTCACAGGCAAAACAGAGAATAACAGAGCGCTAGCACCGGGGATGCTGGATTAGGGGGATCGCGACATGGTCTCGACAAAACTACACATACAAGAATACCAATAGCAGCCTTGTGCCTACCAGATAGTGACTTTGTACTTGTGGTCTTTCATCCTTCTCGAGCGCACTGCCAATTGTTTGAGATTGCTTCTCATTGTCACTAGCTAAGGATTCAAGTTCCATATATTTTTTGCAGATCGAGAAGTATGAACTCTGTTTGAGGCGGCCTCTGGTATTCTCAGGCAAAATGCTATGAGACCGACAAAAGAGGCTTGTCAGGAAATCAAGTTGTCGCAGGGTTGTGGGTTGTAATACGAGACTGGCAGACGAGACTGAAAGGGTGGTGTTGGATGGTTCTTAGAAATGTGTGGAGGAGATCGGGAAATGCGGGGAGGAAATCGGTCAGTGCTGGCATCTCCATGGCACTTGGACTTGGATAGAACGGAATCCTTAACAAAAAAAAACTGGTCTTTTCTTGAAAGGATCAGGAATGAATTAATATGGTGACGAACTTGGTATTTGGAGATTATAGATATGTTCGATGTTGTTGATATCTTTGCAATAATTCAATTGTCAAATGTTAATGGCCAGGAAATCATGTAACGGGATCTGGCCGTCGCATGGGAAGCGGCTGAAAATGCACGTAGCCATGCGCTTCTCGGATTGCCCCCTTTAAGGGTCACCTATCTCATAAGAAGGGAATACGCATTTTGTCGAAGAACCTTTCTAGTTTAATCTTAAAATTTGAACGCTCACGATTATGATAACGGAATTCGGAACGGGACGCCTCTGTACCCGACCCATACGTGCCTATCAAGTACAGAGCGTCCACGCTTCAGTAGGCTGAAGGTGGTGCCCCTAATTCCAACGGCGCGTTTTTTGAACCCTTTGATGCGCGCACGGAATGGAAATACTTTCTCCTAGGGCCCTCCAAGGTCCTTGTCCATTTATTCCCATCAGAGCGGTCTTGTTTAGGATCTCAGGGTTGTTTTCCATATGATTGTCCTAAATCATCGATACACCCTTAACTCATCATTATCTGAGTCTACAGAGAGGAGATAGTTTGATGAAGATATTTGGAGAAGCAAATATCCCTGGCCTGCTGGTGAAGTCAGCACTCTTCTATTTTTTATTTCCTCGGAACTAAAGCCCAACTTCAGAATCTGAAGACCAACTCTATCGACCATGAACTCAGTACTCATCGTCATTCTGCTCGTGCTTATCTTCATATTCACCTCGAGTAAATTCACCTCGAAGAAGGACAGTGCCAGGGTCCACGACATCCCGTCGAAACGAGCGTTCTGGTATATCGGCACTCCCGAATTTTTCTGGAAACCATTTGCGTTCCTCGCTGAATCCATTGAATTGAGCGGCGGCACGATGTTCTCTTTCCGAGTTCTCAATGTCAGGCGGTAGGATCTTCGTTTAGCTACGGAATGGGCACTGAGGAGCTGTCTCGCAGAATACGGTTATCGTTCTTCGTGGACTGACGGGGAGAGACGCATTTTTCTCAAAAGGTACCTCCATTTGACCAGACAGAGTTTTATCCTTCACAAATGCATGTGTTTGTAGGCCTTGACTTTATGAGTGGATATCGACTATTGGTTCGTAATTTTTTTATAGTCAAGGATCGCCCATCCCGTCCTCAAACCTAGGAATTAAATAGAACCCCCAACTTGTTGACGTCATGCCCGTCACTGAGATTTCGGGCGACGAAAGCTGGGCGAGTTTCATGGCAAAGTTCATTCGATCAGAAGTTATTGAGCGACGTAAGTTTTCCCGGACTACTACAAGATCATGTCGTCATGACACACACATAAAGTATATCCAATCATGCTTCAAGACGTCACACAAATCATGGACAAGTGGGGCAATAGCGGGGAACTGGATCCATTTGATAGTGTGTATGAGGCAAGTGGACTTGATTCATAAAAATACTCTTCTCAAACTTAACTTCCTGTCTATCGTAAGGTGGTATTTTCACTCTCCGTCCGTATTGCAACATGCAAGGAATTTTCAAACGACTCTTATAAAATTAAGAGGCTCATGAGAATATTTGAACGCCTCGAGGCAGGATCGGCGCCCACGTCTATATTACTGCCATGGCTACCGACACCGTTCAGGATCAAACGATTATTGGCAGGGTCGGAGCTGTATTCAATGATTCGCGAGGTTGTCCAAGCCAGAAAACGTGAAGGACGCCGGGAAGACGACCCTTTGCAAGTCCTTATAGATAAGGATTTCTCGTTAGTTGAAATAACGCGAGTAGGTTATTCGTCGCCTGATCATCCATAACGCCAATTTAACCTTATGTTTCCTATGCGTTAGTTCATCGCGATGACTCTTTTTGCCGCAGTCACCAACACCGGCAACGTGTTCTGCTGGCTACTC
>QLPG01020537.1:0-11514 GCA_003314385.1 Gomphus sp. MG54 | reverse complement strand
TGGCTGTGTGATGTGGCGGCAGTGAAGGTGATATGGGATGAGTGCCGTTGGAGTCTAATTTGGAACATGGTTGAGATCGATTGCTTTACTGTCAGCACAAACAAATGCTTCTGCATTAACTAGGGCTATCCGCAGAGCCTCCAACTTTGGAGATGGCGACGGATTGCTAGGAAGCAGGGTGCTGGACTGTGAAGCAGCAGTTGAGGCCTGAGGTGTCAGAACGGTGGTTGGTTTTGTAGACTTGAAGGTTATACTGCCCAATACCCAGTCAATTGATGGATTGTAGCGGGTGAGCCAGTTGAAGCCAAGTACTGCGGAGCAACTGCCATCCAATGTTGTCACCTAGAAGGTGACGTTCTGAAGTTTGCTGGTCCGAAATCAGATCGGAATTGTCATAGTCTGAGTAATAGTGTTTATCAGCCTATGACTTTGGCTAACATTGTTCATCACTAGCCATTATAGAACTACTCACGGCTTGTAAACCCCGGCGTCGCCAAAGCGCCCACCAGAAATCTTGTCTAATACAACAGCTAACGTCAGAGATTTCTTCTCTACAGGAACCGGGTGATAGGTGTGTTGGTATCTGATATCTTCGACAGCTGAAGCCAGATGACCAAAGAAGAACACCTGATTTGGACACTGGTCAATAAAAGGGCATATGTAATTCATACTCGATGGTCACCTGATCGTCACCGATTTCCTCTGGAATTTCAATGTTGGCACCGTCGATGGTACCTGATTACAAGTAGTGATAATGTGTCGCTGGCCCAAACAAGGGCTAAAGCTTACCCAAGAGAAGCCTCCATTCAAGCAAAACTTGTGCACAATCAACAAACAAAATCAATGAAATACTCCGACTAACGTACTTGCATATTTGAGGTCCCCGATGCCTCTGTTCCCGCTGTTGAGATATGTTGACTAATGTCGCTCTGCAGAGCTGGGTGAGACCATAATGACTATGAAATAATAGCCAATGTCACACACCGCAGGAATGATGAGTTCCGCCAATGATACCTGTTCGTCACGTTCCCGAATCTGAGGTGGGTGGTTCAGAACTGCCAATAGACCAAATACACGACCAGCCTACTTAGATATACCGAAGAAATCAACCATGTCCTTCATCATCGTTTTCCTCACCAGCTCGGAGTACAACTCGGCGACGCCGTTAACTTTGCGACTACCTATATGTCAGACAATCAGTCAACAAAAGAGTTCAGGACACCGCTCTTGTTACACACCAACACATGCCAGATTTGCCATCCATCCATACTGCGGAAAACTTTCCTGTATCAATGATAAACAATCCAACTTCCCTATATCACCAGGGAATTTCTTCTCAACCATCTGCAAAAAGATTAGATTAATGTCGAAGATAATATGCGTGTGACGCGGTAACAGGTGGGCCATAAGCCGCATAGGCCATTTCTCCAGCCGCCTCCGGCAAAACGGTGTGGTTCGTTTAGAAAAAGGTGCGCGTGACGATGTCCCAGGCTACCCCACTGGATATCCTCCTCATCAACCAGAATGCGCTGAAGCTCGACAATGGCAAGAGTCGGATGATTATTATTAAGCTGGATAGCAGCGTAATCAGGGAGTTCTGTATAGTGGTTATGGTGGCTGGCACACCCGCGGTCACGGGAGATGCCAAAGGGGTCGTTGCCGTTGTCATGTTCCTTGTCGCCCCAATCCCGCGCCTTGGGCTCTTGCTCTTCCGGGGAGGTCGGTCGAACACCTGCAGGCGCTAGACTCGAAGAGCATCCAGTGAATGCGAAGATGACGTCGCGCGTTGGAGCGCACTGCGAAGGTCTTGGAGCATGCCAGGATAGGGCACTATTGAGCTACTGCTTCGCAATCTGCGTATGGCTACTGGCAGTGGAGGTCCCTTTGTATCTTCTTGATCTCGCGCTTCGAGAATGGATATTTCATTTGACACCTGAGGTACCCTCGGTCCAAGATAGGTTTCGTGTCACTATACTGGGAATGATCAGAGAGGAGTTCAGCCGTGTGACTCCTACCGCCATAAAGCATTTGACATCTGTTCCGAATGCCATAGGGTTCTCTGCATTCGAGTCTTCTCTATTGGGCACCTGATTACCATGTCAAGTTTGACTTTGTAAAGGTCACAACAAAGTCGGGTGCACCAGTCCATTGTTCATGAAGCTCGATGAACTCCCCATGCATTGGTTGTTGAGATGTTATGGGGAATATATGGAGGTATTAAATACAGAAGAACAGAGTATAGTTGATTTAATATCATATTTTGCCAATGAACTGTGTCTTGTAGGACTGTAGAACAATAATTAAGCAGAAATTACTTGTTGCAGCTGTAGTACACTATATAAAATATTCCAATGGACTTTGATATACTACAAGTGGTTGGTGCCCTCTATATACATGTATATTATATGCCTGAAAATTATCTAACAAGTCTGATTTGATTTGGTGTTGCTACAGCTGTTCTGCAGCTGGGGTTGTTCAGGGCCAACTGCCTGAAAAACAATTTTTATTGAGGCAATTTTACATAAATTTTACATTTCCATGCCCTGCACATTGGGTTGAAGAAGATATAATTTTATTTTCAGACAGAACGGCTACAATTTGACCGAGTAATTGCAGTTCTCTGTTTGCCCGCGCGAACGGATGTGAATATTGGCGCGCGCCTTACGTAATGCAAACCGGTGAAATAATATCTGTCTCCGCGTTGTTTACAAACTTTCGGCGCTATCCACATGACCACTTACTATGGGCGTCTGTGCTGCGGACCGCGAGGCCCAACCAAGTTGCTGGATTGTGCCTATGCGAATGACTGTCTAAACTGGGTGACAGTGTCCTTGATGCCTGATTCCCGGTGCAGGGAGTACATCAAAGCGTTCGCGTGTTACTAAAAAAAGGGTACAGTGTTCACGCCACGAACTTGTGGGCAAAGTTTCGATCGAGAGAATTTAGACTGTAGAAGCTCCAGATGCCTGATTCCCGGTAGAGGGAGTGCGATCAAGGTTCATCTCTTGCTCCAGATGCCTGATTCCCGGTACAGGGAGTGCGACAAAGCCTCGCTTGTTGCTAAAAAAAGGGTATAGCTTCACACCATGAACTTTGGGGCAAAATGTAGATCGAAGGAATTTAGAATCCTAGAAATACTGTATTGACTCACTTAAGCGATGAGCTCCTTGCTGTCTTATATATGTACTTGTTAAAAATCCAATTACTAATATCTGTGTTACCAGATCCACCACGTTGTTTCCAAACTTTCGGCGCTATGCACATGCTACTATGAGCGTCTGTGCTGCGGACCACGAGGCCCAACCAAGTTGCTGGATTGTGCCTATGCGAATGGTTGTCCAAACTGGGTGACAGTGTCCTTGATGCCCGATTCCCGGTTCAGGGAGTGCAGCAAAGCGTTCGCGTGTTACTAAAAAAAGGGTACAGTGTTCATGCCACGAACTTGTGGGCAAAGTTTCAATTGAGAGAATTTTACTGCTAGAATAAACGTATTGACTGACTTCAGCGAATGCATTGAATCACGGATTCGGTGGCAGCGGTCATTTAAGTAGATAGATCGAATTAAATAAGCAGCTGGTATTACTTGGTGTTTAGATGGAGGGCGCCTAGCCCAAATTTGGAATCATGACCAAATACTATGGGCGTCTGTGCTGCGGACCACGGGCCTAACCATGCTGCCCGATTGGGCCAATAGGAATGAATGAAAGCCTAAAGTGGGTGCCAGTTGTCACTGATGCCTGATTCCCGGTAGAGGGAACTGCGACCGAGGCTCACCTCTTGCTCCAGATGCCTGATTCCCGGTAGAGGGAGTGCGATCGAGGCTCACCTCTTGCTCCAGATGCCTGATTCCCGGTAGAGGGAGTGCGATCGAGGCTCACCTCTTGCTCTCTTGCTCCTGATGCCTGATTCCCGGTAGAGGGAGTGCGATCAAGGCTCACCTCTTGCTCCTGATGCCTGATTCCCGGTAGAGGGAGTACGACAAAGCCTCGCTTATTGCTAAAAAAAGGGTATAGCTTCACACCATGAACTTTGGGGCAAAATGTAGATCGAAGGAATTTATAGAAATACTGTATTGACTCACTTAAGCGACGATCTCCTTGCTGTCTTATATCCTCAAAAATCCAATTACTAATATCTCTGTTACCAGATCCTCCACGTTGTTTACAAACTTTCGGCGCTATCCACATGACCACCTACTATGGGCGTCTGGGCTGCAGACCACGAGGCCTAACCAAGTTGCTGGATTGTGCCTATGCGAATGGCTGTCTAAACTGGGTGACAATGTCCTTGATACCTGATTCCCGGTGCATGGAGTGCATCAAAGCGTTCGCGTGTTACTAAAGAAGGTTACAGTTTCACACCACCAACTTTTGGGCAACGTGTCGATCAAAGGAATCTAGAGGGCTAGAATAACCGTATTGACTGACTTCAGCGATGATCTCTTCGCTGTCTTATATACTCGTCAAACATCCATTTTATAATATCTGTGTTACAAGATCCTTTGCGTTGTTTACAAACTTTTGCCTTTATGTACGTCATGCATGGAGCCGACGATTTAGTTGGCTCGTTGTATCTCCGGTTCCCAAGCAGGGTTGCCACTTTACTTCAACATCAAAGGAAATACATACTCATGAAAGTAGTTATATTGTAGGCCTATGGAAAGAAGAAGAAGTCTGAGTGGAAAGACAGTGAAAACAGTATGGCAACACCTCCTAAAGTTAATACTGAGATTATCATTTCAGGAATTTCAGGAAACTGGATGTGGATCACCAGAGATGACTGTTAAGAAGCTATAGCCAAAATTAGTATGAAATGATGTAGGGATAGATTCTGTTCCTGGAGAAAGGGCCAGGAGAGGACCATGCCTTGACTACATACTTCACACTTCATAAACAAAAAAACAATGAATGTGGTATTTTCAGAGAGTAATATACCTATGAAACAAATTAAGTCTTCATTAATATCCTTTGAACATTGTATGTAGCAGAGACCTATGTTAAAAACATAAGACAGTATTCTAAGTGATATTTAACCTATCAGGGGAACCCCAGCAAATGTAGCTAACCAATTATATGTCCTGTGTAACCCTGCATGAGCAGCCTCTAAAGGTTTGTCATGTGTTTCACTTAGAATCCTGGGTCACTGATCCTTGGGTATACAGAGTCTCAGGTTACCATTCCAATCCTCAAAAAAGATAATTCCATCTGCTCTTTCATCAAATAATAGTTACTGAACATTTCTCCAGCTGGCTTCCTTTCTGATCCTGCTTCATACTTTGGAAAAATAGGGATTCATTTTGTAACCACATACAAACTCTTCCATTTTCTTAGGGTGGATTTTGGTGAGCAGGCTAAAGGTTTTAGCTGCTTGGAATGGCACAGAAATTCTTTTCGGGTGAGTTTCAGCTTCCACAGTAGTCTTCAGTGTGCTGATCTCCAGTTTTTTGTTTTCTTCTTTGAATTGAGCCATCAGCTTTAGAGTCCTGGCATTTAATTGAGGAAACATTTCCTCATAGAAGTCAGTGAAAAAATTTTGGTCTGAATTCAGAACCATGTGTGCTAATCCATCTTGAGCAGGTCCCTCTTGGTATGGCACTCTCCTCTTGAGTCTGGAGATAGGGTTCACATTCGAATGGACTGTTCCTGCTCTGTGCACTACCTGGAGATCTGGATAGGATGAAAACACATTTCTCCAGGTAAGTAGTCTCCTGCTTACAATTTGGAAATTCCTGCTGCAGACTAATGCTGTATGATCTGTGACATCTGTGATTTCCTCTCCTTCAATATAAGGCTGGAATTTCACCAATCCATCTCTCAGGGCAAGAGCTTCTCTTTCAGTAGGTGAGTAATTCCTCTCAGCTGGTTTGAGTGTTCTTGACCAGTATGTAATAACTCTTTCTACTTTGACAGTGGTTTCTTCAAAATCTGGTCCCATGAAACCTGTTCAGGTGGGCTCTCTTCCTTACTGACTGGGATGACCAGGCTGGGAACTTGGAGTCTTTTCTGGTAGGCCTTCTACAGCTGTCAGGCACTGGTACTACTGAAAATGCATGGGCCAAGCACTATAGTAATAATGTCAACTTCATGATGCTGGTGGGAAGTGGCCAAGTCCTGCAGGCCAGTCAGAGTGGCTTGGCTTTAACATACTCGTGCATTGCACCCTACTGTTAAATCCACATGTCGGTGCTTAGCTAGAGGCTTTCAGAAGGGTTTCCAGAGGGTTTTGAATGATTTCCAAAGGAAGTTTGTACTCTGGAGGCAGAGGGACTAAAGGTCACGGGTTCATGATCAGAATCAGAATAGGGACAGAAAGATGGGAAGTGCTGGGAGTCTTAGGACTGTTCATGGTATAAAGTGGTACAAGTGGTTCGAGGTCGCATGGACTTGGCTTCAACTTATGTGTTGCGCCCTCCTCGATCATCTGTCCCTAATTTCAGAAAGTCAGAGAGTTTACTGGAACTGAATCGGAAACTACGATGCAAAATTAAGTCAATATTTGTACTGGCGAATAGTCCAGTAAACTGGTGACTTATATATATGTATCTAGTTCTTGTACTATCTTTTGCCAAGTAAAGACAAGGGGGGAAGAGAGTACAAGGGGCAATATAGAACAAAAAACAAGGGAGTGAGGTATGTAATGATCCTGCGCATTGTTTATTAAAGGAGTGGAACCTTGACTTCATAATCTTCAGAGGTTCAGAAACACGGAATCTCAGATTGATGCATTGGAATATAAGAAAGCAGTTATTCAGACTTTGAGCGGTCAGAAAGGTCCTGGAAATGATGTGGGTGTTTGTGGGTTTAATGTGGGTTTATTGGCAGCATGGGCCATAACACCTACTTTCCATGTGTGCCACTGATTTGGAACAGATGAGATACTCAGGAGAGTTGTTATGGCCCATGCTGCTTATACAACCACATTAAACCCCACAACCACCCGCACTATTTCCGGGACCTTTCTGACTGCTCAAAGTCTGAATAACTGCTTTCCAATATTCTGATGCATCAATCTGAGGTCCCACATTTCCGAACCACTGAAGAATCCAAAGCCAAGGTTCTGCTCCTTTGATAAACCATGCACAGGATCATCATGTACCTCACTCCCTTGTTTTTCATTCTATATTGCCCCTTGTACTCTCTTCCCCCCCTTGTTTTTACTCGGCAAAAAGATAGTACAAGACTAGATACATGTATACAAGTCACCAGTCGACTGGACTATTCACCAGTACAAATATCAACTTAATTCTGTATCGTAGTTTCCGATTCAGTTCTGGTAAACTTTCTGACTTTCTAAAATTAGGGACAGACGATCGAGGAGGGTGCAACACATAAGTTGAAGCCAAGTCCCTGTGACCTTGAACCACTCATACCACCCTATACTGTGAACAGTCCTAAAACCCCCAGCACTTCCCATCTCTCCATCCCCATTCCGATTCCAATCCTGAACCTGCGACCTTTAGTCCTCTGCCTCTGGAGTATAAACTTCCTTTGGAAATCATTCGGAACCCTCTGGAAACCCTTCCGGAAGCCTCTAGCTAAGCGCCGACATGCAGATTTAACAAGAGTGCTGAGAGTGTCAGCCTGAGTAAAGGACTTCAGACAGGAGAAGGGAGGGCAAGAAGGCATAAACCTAGTTGATATTCAGGGTGAAGAACTATCTATATACATTCACTACGTATATAGGTTAAGAAGTGAGATGTGGAATCAGGGTGGCATAAGGAATAGATGTCAGGCTTTGGGTACTGACGGACTTTGGTACTGCCGAGGGGTGTTGTCGAAGGATCAGGCAGACTATGGCCAAGTCCTGCAGGCCAAGAGTAGTGGCGTTGGCTTCAACGTACTCGTGCGTTACACCCTACTTGCCATGCATGCCTCTGGTTTTGCAACAGACAGATACTCAGGAGGGTGCTGATGATGCCGGCCTGAGTCGAGGACTTTACAGAGGAGAAGGTAGAAGGGCCTAAGCCTAGTCGATACCCAGAATGAGGAAATATATACATGCATGTCCTACTTATATAGGTTAAGAAGCGACATGTGGAATAAGGAATGTGAGACAACAAGGTATGCAGAGCATGTGATTATTGTCCACAATGGATAAAATTAGAATGAAGGGATGCAAAATGGGGTAAAACAATAAGGGATAAGATAATAGAGATGTAGCCAAGGATAGGACAATAGGGAGTGGCTGAGTATAAAACAATGGAGTTGTGACTGAGGATAATACAAGAACAGGAGGTCCTGAGGGAAGACGGACCAAAGGGTGAAGACAAGGAGTGTGGATGGTGGATGTGCCAAGCCGAGACCGGCATACCAAGTGTTATGCATGCGGCATGGACACTTGGTCGTGGATATAGGATGGTTGCTTGGTCGGCATTACCGAGTGGATGGTTCTTGGTACGTATAATAAGGAGCTCCTCCAATAGCTCCTCCACCCCTCCCGATCCCGATGGCCTGGCCGGCAGCACTTCCACAGGGGTCTGCCCGCTCAATGGCATGGTACGGCCCCATCGTGCCCTCTTTACAGGGAGATCGCCCACCTCCTCATAAGGCAGCGATGCCAAAGGCGACCCTTCACGTAACAATATGTTTTTACGCTACACGAAAGAAAATCAATAAAAATAAAATAAAAGAAGAAAAAAATATCAACTTACCTGTGTCCCTGTCAGCCCCTCATTCCCTCCTCGTCCACACATACCCGGCCCCTTGCTAGACCCTGGATCTGCACTCCTACCCCTCTTCCAGGTCGCATCACCTGGGACTCCCGACATACCAGGAATCCCTTCTCCGGCCTGTGTGGCCAATATGACTCCTCTTGCTTCCTCTGTGGCTGTTTGCACTCCCCATCCCAACCGAACGGCCCCCTGACGATCGATCCCACTGAGAATCGGAGCATCCCTGAGCTCCCATTTGCTATCACTGGTTTTGGCATTCATCTTTTGGGTTTTGTGGTTTTGATGGTAGGGTGGGTTTTCTTCATTATCATCCTCAGGTTCAGGAGGAGCATTCCCTCCTGACGGGACAGCTTTGTGAATTGAAGGTTGTTCTGACAGCTGTTGAAGTGAGGAAATCTCCTGCAACTGACTTGGGACTTCTACGATGAAAGGTAAACTGCGAGTAGTAGAGCAGGTATTTCATGATGGTCATGATATGTGAAGATGAAGTGCGATCAAGTGTGGTAGTCAGAAAATACTGTTACGATGTAGAGAAAGGACGTAATCGTAATATTATTAATCTCCCAAAGGTGAGGCAATGGTGAGGTTCTGGATGGGGCTTGGCTTCAACGTATTGCATTGTGCCCACTAGACCACATGGTCCCCAATTTCATAAAGGCGAGACAGACAGAAGTGAGCAGAGGAACCTTAGTCAAAATCAAGGTTGACTTTCCGACTGAAGACTGAACTATGAGTACAAGATCTTTTATGCTACTTTCTAATCTACTAGGAGTCAAATAGATTCCTATAATAGAATGAGAAAGCTGAGGATCATGAAAAGCGAGAAACAGAAATACTACGTCCCAAATAATGATCTCCTCCATGACATTGTGGAGTGATGTGTCACTCCAATTCCCAACGGAGTTACCCTAAGGAACGTAATAACAGACCAGACATAAAGGACTGAGCGGAATTGCAAACAGATGAAAATGGGATGAATGTAAATGAAAGGATATTAAATGTAAATGAAGACAGAATGGAATAGCGAGCATATGGGATGTGACGTAAATGAGTGGAGTGAATTGACAGGAGCATGTGACACCAAGAGGGATACACAAGGTGCATATAGTCCATGGGCTGAGGGTGTTATGTTGAATGGCGAGTGAGAGCGGAGTTGGGCTGAGTGGGCTGAAATGAATAGTTGGGCTTGCCCGCATATGGTTCCTGACAGGTGCACAGACCATTTACATGAAGGGTATATAAGGGAGGCTCACTAGTAGTGGAATCCTTAGACTTTCCTCTTTGGATTTCCCCTACTTAGGTAAGAGCTCCACATGTAAATTAGATAATCATATATAAAATACTTTGGATTTCCCCTGCTTAGCTCACCTCTGAGATATATCCAGAGGCTGCAAGAGGGTTGCCCTTACAGTCTTGCTACCAAAGTGGCAGGCTACTCTTACTGTATATTTGAAAGGTACATCAACAACATCATCAAAGAACTAAACCAGAGAAATATCAGAAAACCATGGAATTAAACCTAAGCAAGGGTAGAACTAATAGTTTAAAGAACTTAAACTATCATTCTTACATGCAATTAATGAGATACCTGCCAAGACTCTCCATAATCAGATTAGTATTAACTTACTTCATCTTGTTGGAGAACTTGACTAGGCTTTATTCATACCAAAGTTTTGTCACAGCTTCTTGGGTTATTCAAACAGTTCCAAAACATATGTACTCTATCATATTTCATTGTCTTTTCTTCCCCCAATACCTGTATAAAATATCTCACTGATCTGATATCATATATGCATCACCCCTCCTGTATCCATGTCTCAATTGGTTCTCCCACTTTTGGTTCATGTGCTATTTAGTCTCTGTATTGTAAAAACAAAGTGTGACCACATTTTGCCTTTGTTTATCCATCTGAAAATCATCATTTGATTTTATTGTTTTTGTCTTTCTAAATTGGCAGAACAGGAATCTACAAGTTTTATCTCGACACTCAAGGCTCTTACATCTTGTCATACAAGAAGTGTGAAGAGCTGACAATTGAGGCCACAGTTGTGCCAATCACCAGCCCTGAAAATACTGGAAGTGCTATCTTCTGCTGTGAGCTTGGCCATGACTTTGCCATCCCAAACCTCAAATAAAAGGATGAAGATGTCAGGATTATATAAGGATATAAGAGGATCCGATTGTTCTTAGCATTCAATTACTTTACTAGAGTCAGGTATATAAGAATATTTAGCCCCCTATCTGAATAGTATCTGATTTAGATAGTAGAGAGCGGGTATTTGTTAGTTATAATTATGATCTGTTCTGAAACTGTATTCCATACTCTTTTGTTTTATATTATAAAAACACAGCTGCATTCAATTATTTCTCATGGATATTATTTAGGATCAGGTTTTTTTTTTTCCTTTTTTTTTTTTTTGCAACAGGGTCTTGTTAAATAAAATGAATATGGATTATTTCCGCTACGAGATTTTTGACCATAGTAGCCAACCTTGTATCCTAGGTCACACCCAAGCTGCTCTATAATTTACTCGTTGAGCCCGTCTCCAAATCACTTCTATAGCAGTTGAGGCCTTTCTTTTTTTTTTCTTTTTTTTTGTGAATCGGCAAAAAAACCACCATCATCGTAATAAATATGACGTGAAGCAATTATCGGACTACTTTCATGTCGCCATAAATCGAAAATTTCACTGTAGACCACTTATTTAAAGATGTCCCCAACTCAGGCTCCTTTAATGAGGAACGCGGCGTGGTCCAGGACTTCCTCTTACAACCTGGATATCTATTACTAGGCACCACATACCTGTTAGTCCGAGACACATTCAAAGACCAAAATATTCTCC
>QLPG01020532.1:0-10338 GCA_003314385.1 Gomphus sp. MG54 | reverse complement strand
TTATTATTTATTTTATTTATTTTTTTGACTGAAAAATAAGAAAAGAAATAAAGGCATATAAGGAGAAAGGAACAAGTGAACATGCCAGAGTCTTTAGAAGATCTGGTCATGATAAATGGAAGAACAGAGAGGTTGATAGAGGATTGAGAGGGATGTATTTGGGAGTGGGCATGATTATAAGGTCAGGAATAGAGTGTCCAGATGATGTAGGGGCAGGATGGATAGGAGTTAAGGCTGGGATGGAATTTGGGAGTGGTAAATGGAAGGGGGTTTTTGAGAAAGGGATATCTTTGGGAGGGGAGATTGAATAGTTTGAAGTATATCTAGCTAGTCACCACCCCCCTTTTAGGTAGATGTCCCATCATCTACTAAGAGTGCTGGCCTCAAGCCAAGGGGGTGGAAAAGAGTGGTAAGAGCATATTAATGCGAATATATGGAGCAGATGAAACAAGAATGGATGGGGATAGACAGAAGAGACCATGGCCAAATGTGCCAAATGGCACCGCTGACCAAGAGGTCCCAGCTAAAAGGCTTGCCAGCTGTTCAGGTATACAAGCATGCACAAGGCAGTTGCATTGACTAGGGCTATTAGCAGAGCTTCCAGCAACAGAAAAGGATCCTGGGTGAGGCTTTTGGAGACCAAGGCCATAGGGATGCACCTAAAGGTGTCAGTGGTGTGATGGAATGTAATACTGCCCAATACCCTGTTAATCAATGGATTATAGCAGGTGAGCGAGTTGTGACTGAATATTGCTGACTGATGGATCTAGTGATGTGACAGACAGATGGGTGGACTGAGATTTGTCCTGACAGAAGATCTAGTAGACATGTCTATATATTCAGTAATAACCAAATTAGCAGTACTGGATCAAAGAATTCTAACAGGGTATCAAATAAAGGGGTAGCTATGAAACGAATGCTGATACTATCAAGTATGTAAGCTGGACTACTGAGAAAATTTGGCACCCAATTAGAAGATGGAAAGGATTCAAATAAAGGAAAATAGAAAGACATAGCAGCATTGATCTAAGCCTCACTATTGGCATCTGCTGAGTCAACACAACTCTTGCTGTCCTTAGAGGCCAATGGGTGGCAAACTAGTTTTCAGTTGCCATTGCTGAGTCCTCAGCAGTAACATCCAAGGAATCAGTTACATAGGGGATGGAGTGGGGAGTGGTAGTTGCATGGGCTTTGGTTGCCTTGGGGAATTTGGCAATTTTGTGATTTCTGGTGGCACAAAAGAGACACAGGTTGTTGTCCATGCATCTCTGTCATTCGGTTGGCAGGAGCTTGCCATCCTTGCCAAGGGTGTACTCAGGTAGATTGGGCTGAGATGTTTTACTGTCCTTGTTCTTAGATATGTCCTTGTTACTGCTGTTATTTTGTGGGGGCAGAATCATAAGAAGTAAGGCATGGGAAGGTTTGATTCTGGGTATACTGTCAAGTGTTGGTAATGCCAAAGATGTGGGCAGAGAGTGGTCAAGTCCTGCAGGCCAAAAGTAGTGGCTTGGCTTTAATGTACTCATGCATTGCACCCTACTCTCCATGTGTGCCACCTATTTGGAACAGAAAAGATACTTGGTAGAGTGCCAAAGGTGCCAGCATGAGTAGAGGACTTTTACAGAGGAAAGGGAAGGTAAGGGGCCTGAGCCTAGTCGATACCCAGAATGAAGAAGTATGTACATGGATGTTCTACTTTATATAGGTTAGGAAGCGACATGTGGAATAAGGAATGTGGGACCATAAGGTATGCAGAGCATGTGGGGGTATTGTCTACAATGAGCAAAAATAGAATGAAGGAATGTAAACAGGGATAGAATAATAAAAAATAGAATAATGGGAATGTGGCCAAGGATAGGACAATAGGAAGTGCCTGGCTATAAAACAATGGTTTATGACCGAGGATAAAACAATGGTCAGATGTCCTAAGGTAAGATAGGTCGAGGAGTAGGAGTGGACAGGGTAGGGTTAATGGATGGTGTCAAGATTACATACCAAGTTTCTGGTAATTTGGCAGTACCAACTGAGCAGCCAGTCCATGTCTATACACAAGTGTCCAAGCCACATGAAAGTCACTTGGTGCACCGGTCTCAGCTCGGTACATCCACCACATCCACCATCCACATTCCTTGTTCCCATCCTTTGTCTACTCTTCCTCATTTACCATCCATTAATCCTACCCCATCTGCTCCTCACTTCTCAACCCACCCCACCTTGAGACATACTGTACTTGTTTTATCCTTGGCCACAACCCTATTGTTTTATAGTCAGTCACTCCCTATTCTCCTATCCTTGGCCACATTCCTATTATTCTATTTCCATTGTCCTATCCCCATTCACATTCCTCTATTCTATTTTTACTCATTGTAGACATTACCCACATGCTCTGCATACCTTATAGTCCCACATACCTTATTCCACATGTCACTTCTTAACCTATATAAGTAGGACATACATGTATATGTACATACTTCCTCATTCTGGGTATCGACTAGGCTTAGGCCTCTTACCTTCTCTTTCCTCTGTAAAGTCCTCTACTCAGGCCGGCACCTTCAGTACCTCCTGAGTATTTTGTCTGTCACAAATCAGTGGCACACACGGCAGGTAGGGTGCAACACATGAGTATGTTGAAGCCAATCCCACTACTCTTGGCCTGCATGACTTGGCCATTGTCCACCCGACCTTTTGGCAGTCCCAAAGTCATATATCCAATATATACAATTACCCACATGCATGTTATTACTAACACATCTGTGGGAAGGGATGTAAACAGTTAGACTTAGTTAGACTTGCTATATAATAATATAATAAAACATATATTAGAATAATCCAATTAGTCAATTTTCCAAATCTCTGTTTCCCCTCCATCTTCTCAATATCCCTTTAGAGTTAAGTAATCTATAGTATAACTGTTTCAAGAGATAGTTGACCATCATATGAAAGAACATCCTTTTGGATCTAACAATCACTGCTGTGTTGTAGCTTGCTGAATTGCTGACATCACAAGACCACAAGGATGCAAAGAAACATGAGGATACCGTTATTTTTGTAAATCTGCAATAATCCTCTCAATCCTTAACTGTAATATGTCATGGTACTGCTATATAGGGTTGAGATCACATGACAATGCAACCTGATGGATATACATATAAAACATGCCAAATCTGACCGTACGATAAATCACTGAGACTCCAAATGTACTCAGAGAATACAACCTCCTATTACCACTGTTAGGTCACATTTACCCCTTGGTCAATTGCTGACATTACCAGACAAGGAGCATACAATCAAACAAGAGGGGGTTGTGATGGTTGTAAATCTTCAATAACCCAATCTGTGGTTGTACTGATATTATGCTACTAATGTACTGGCTTGAGATCAACCATGATTACCTGACCTGAACTATATCCGAAGCACACTCTAGATGGAGAGAAGGTGCGTGTACTGAAATTTCTGAATTCAGGGGGGATCCAGCAAGAAATCAGTGGCGGGTCGGTGAGAATCCAGTCCATTCCCGGTGAGATGGATATCTGCGGCTCCCTGGGGGGAAACAGATGAAAGTAGCAAGAAAGGACATGGGTGACTCTGCTTCCATCCTGGAATTGGAAGGATTCATGTTCCAGTACTGGTACTGAATAACCGGTGTAAGTGTCCCATATACGGACTGAATTGTGCAACGAGCCAGATACGACGTGCATGCCCTCAGATGAGAATGCTATGGAAATGATGGATTCTGAATGTCCCTTCAATGTATGCTCTATCTCTCCAGTGGTCGTATTCCATATCCAGACTGAGTAGTCATCAGAGCCAGACACAAGATGCGATCCATCGTAAGAGAAGGCAACAGAGGCCACCTCTTTTGAATGGCCCTCGAGTATATGCTCTACTTTCCCTGTACCTGCATTCCATATTAGGAGAGAGCCGTCGAAACTGCCCGACGCTACACATCTTCCATCAGGAGAGAATGCAACAGACATCACCCAATGCGAATGTTCCTCCAGTTTGAGCTTTATCTTTCCAATAGCCGTCTTCCAGAGAATTACTAAGAAGTTGTATGATCCAGACACGATGTGTTTCCCATCAGGGGAGAAAGCAACGGAAGTCACATAACCCGAATGACTTCTAAGAATGTGTTTTATTTTCCCAGCGGTGGCATTCCAGACTCGGACCATCATGTCATTCGACCCAGACACGACTCGTGTGCCATCAGGCAAGAATTCAACTGAAGTCACAGAGGATGAATGTCTCTCGAACACTTGGACATTCTTTTCCTTCATTGACATAGTCGGGAGCGAAGCAGAAAATACACTCGCACTGTCATGTGAGAAAGACCATCGATCTACCGTTTCCAACTCGCTCGTCACATCCCAAATCTGGACTGACCTGTCATCCGCTGCAGATGTCATGTGTGTGCCGTGAGGGGAGAATGAGACACACCACACAAATTCCGTATGTCCCTTGAGCACACGCTCTGTCTCACCTGAAGCCACATGCCAAATTCGGACTGAGTTATCCCTCGACCCAGACACGACGCGTGTACTGTCGGGAGAGAATGAACCAGAATTCACCCAATGAGAATGTCCCTCTAGTATGTGGTGCAATTTCCAGGTATCCGTATTCCAAATGCGGACTAAGTGGTCATGAGAACCAGAGACTACACGCATCCCATCACATGAGAAGGCAACCGAGGTCACCAAATCTGAATGTCCCATAAGTATATGTTCAACCGTCCCTGTAGTGGCATCCCAAATACAAACAGTATCGTCTCTCAACCCAGACACAACATGTTTCCTGTCAGGCGAGAACGCAACACAATTCAACGGCGCATCAAACTGCTGTATGCGTTTCGTCTCTCCTGTGGTGGCAGCCCATACCCATGCAGTGGTGTCGAGAGAGCCAGAGACAATAGTTGTTCCATCAGGGGAGAATGCAACCATGCTGACCTCCTCTGAATGGCCCTGGAGTATACGCTCTACCTCCCCCGTGCTCGCATTCCAAATTCGAATTGAGCCATCATTCGAGCCAGACATGATTTGGGTCACATTGGGCGAGAAGGCAACGGACAGCACTTCATGTGAATGTCTGACAAGTATGCGCTCAATCTCCCCCGTAGCAGCATTCCAGATACGAACCGTAGAATCCTCACACCCAGACACAATACGCGTCCCCTCAGGAGAGAATGCAACGGAGAGTACAGAGTCAGGGTGTGTCATGAGATGCTCGAATGACCCCCATGACTCTGCGATACCCACCACTACTCTAGGTAAGTTACCAAACAATGTCCAATAGTGATGTCTAATCGATGCTCTTTTAGGGATCCATGCAAGAGCTGAACTATATGTGTTGAGGCAGTGGTATTCGATCGGCTCAAACACCATCTGTAGGTAGCGACGAGCATCCTCGAGTAGCAACCCGTGGTGTGCATTGGTCTCAGAATATTTCTGGGGAAACCGTGAGCTAAACCTCTTTGCCATGCTGATTACTAACCGAGTTGGCTTCTTTTACCATGCTGAGAGACCTCAGCCCAGATCCAAGCTCTCTCAACACACTTAACCATTCAATCCAGTGCAATAAATGTGTACTGACGAATGTCCCAAGTTCACTGAGCATGGGCAAAGTGTCTGTAGGTGGTAATGCAAGAGCCTCTACAAAATGAGAGGCCCAAAACAAGCAAGAGTATCCGAGAGTCTCAGAAATGGTGCCAGGATTAGGGATTTGATGAGCCACTGTGAATGTGGCACGATCAGGTAGATCGCAGATATTATACCTGAGAGACCTATTCAACCTCTGGAGACACTTGACGGTGAGTTTGCGGTGCGTCTCTGAAGCATCAATGCTGTGCCTACAACAACGTCCCGGATTTACAATGAACTCTCCAAACGAGGCATGAAAAATCATGATAGGACTGCTCTCTGTGACATGAATCACAGATTGTAATGGCGCCAACGCAATTTGAACATCACGCTTTTCCAGATTCAGCAGAGATGCAATGTGTTTCATTGACAGTGGGGTTTGAACACAGACTATGGCAGCTAGCACATCATGTCTGTTAGGGCTTCCGCTGCCATCTGGCTTGGGAAAGGCCTGGTCCATAATGCACTGGTAGAGTATGTCAATTGGCATAGTATGGGGGGGCGAAATGAGAGTAGAATCAAGTCGGATGATCTCTGTCAACCGAGTCCTATTATCTTCATTTATTGCACCGATATAATGAATGGCCCTTGCAGCATAAATGAACAGATCTGCGGATAGATTGAGAAGTTTTATAAACTCATCCACAGGTGGCCACATAGGTGAATCCGTTGAGAAAAGATCCATTGCAGCAATTTCAGCCAACGAATTTTGGAGATATGTGCGAATATCATTTTGCACTATATCCTGGGTGACTTCCTGCAGAGATGTTTCAACAATAACTGGAATATCCAAAGGATGAAAAGGATGGGGGTGAAAAGCCTTTTTAATCCAGGTCTTGGGTCGGCTAGTAAACAACACTTTGAGGGGAATATTGGTTACTCCATCCAGGATAGCCTTGATGAGGATCTCCACTATCCCCGATGCTGGGCATTCGTCCAAGGCATCTATAACGATCATATAATAAACCCCTTGTTCGAGTGCACTAGCAATCTGGACAGGATTGGCTCCAAGGGAGCGGAATTGATCAAATAGATCATTGAGATCGGCGATGTCAGGTTTGTTGGCGAGCACATCATGGATGGATGATCGGATATATCGGTTAGATCTAGCGAGCATGCTGGCGATGGTAGGGATGATGCGACGTGGATCCATCAGTCCTGAGCGAGAGCAGAAGAAGCTACCCTCAAGCTTGTTTTTTGCATCCAGAAGTTTGCAGAGGGTGTGAGCGATCGTTGTTTTCCCTGTGCCGAGCTGGCCGTGGAGCCAATGGACGTTCGGAGTTGAAGGATCATGCGCCCAGGCTTCTAGATCAGCCAATATCTGCACACGGGTGTTTTCCATGCATTCGTGAGGTTTGTCATCTTCTACGCCGTACCATGTGTCATAGGATGCGTGCTCGGCAGGTTTGAGGAACGCCAAAGGATCCGGCAAGATATCTACCCTGTCTTGAGTATGGAATTAATTCCATTAAGCAGCGCTGCACTTACTGACGGTATTCTGGAAAACCGCATCACCCTGCATATCTGCAACAGAAATACGACCAGTGGTCGACTCTCATATATATTGTATTCATTGTGAAAAAAACTAACTGAAGGTGTTCCCAGTAACGGTAGATACAATTCCGTGCGACGACATGGTGATTGGGTTCAAATGTCGGGGGCTTCTGCTTGGGGCTGAAGCTGCTACGTGAGGTAGGTCGAAAGGCAGGATCGTGTGATGTGGCAAGTAATAATTAAAAGTCGGGGGAAATGGTGACGCAGCTATTTCTTGATTTATTGATATATTTTTTGTATTTTTTACGGGTGTGTGCGATTTTATTATCCTTTTATATGCGGTGGTATGGCCGGCCTGTATCGAAAGTTTTAGACGCTGACCCAGGGATATGGCGTGTGGTCGACCGGGTAGGAATAAATGCTATGGGATACTCGGTGTGTAGTAGCGTATGATAGATAATCTTATAGCTATGGTGTACTACACCTAGAAATGCTATCCCGGTGTGTCCGGGTCCTTGACGAGATGGTTGAAATATGCGTAGGCCTGAAGCTTCGATTGCGCACGTAGGCGTCGAGCTTTTCGATTGATCGAGGGATTAGTGAGGCTAAAAAGACTAATGTATCTGTTCGTCTCTATCTAGTTTTATACATGAGTGAGCTATAGCACTATGAAGTAATTCCTTCCCAATCTAGCGGCGGCATTCTAGTTCCAAATGCAGGGTCACCGCCCTGCTTTGTGATCTCCCTCCCACGTCATCGACTGCGCTCTCGTACTGAAGTATGCTGTGCTATGAAATCTTTACTGTCCTTGGTGAGTACCTAACCCTGGATCCTATCTCAATCGGTATCTCTTCTCATCTCATTATCTCTTCTCCTCAGGTGTCGCGTATGTACGCTCTGGTGCGGCCGTGTGTCGTTCTCTATAGTGTAAGTCCTTTCCTTTGTCTATCTTCAACTTTCCCTCCACTAATCCTGCTTTACCCTCTCACCGCTCGTCTTCTAATCCTGTCCCTGTACCTCTTTCGCTCCTCCGGCTCCATACGCGTTTGTTATGTCGTCCGTCCGTTTCGAGTCATGTCATGTCATGAGTTGTATCGGTGATTTGTTTATTGGCTTTTACTAACTGTCCATTTTTGTCGTTCTATGTTCTTCGGCTGTCCTATCCGTCCGTTCCTGCTACCGGCCTCTCTCCATCCCGCTCTACCGCTATCCCCCTCTCCCCTTTCCCACTCCTTCCACCCCTTGTTTCAACAGCAAGGACCCCGTGTGAAAGAGATGCCAGCGCCAGCACCTTGTTGGCACACCAATACTCGTTTTGTTTTCGGGACAACCCACTTATTCCAGTAACTTACAAAGGCTTATTAAATGTGTTGTTAATTCATTAATGCACATATACCTTCTTCACAACCCGAGGACAGAGTGGTCATCATGGAATTCATATACCAGACTCATCCCTAGCAAGTGGGAGAGAATGTGAGTAGAACAGTCCCCACTGGTCCAGCCACATATAGTCATAATATACGTGCCTTATATGGAGAAACCAGGGCGGGAAAGCACTTATTCAAATGTGGGCAACAGCAGGATACTCTACGTTGATGAGGGACGGAGGGGAGTCTGCATAGGAAATATTACCAGAAGGGCTGAATTTGGAATGACAGCCATGGCCACAGTGTGGTTTCCCATCTGATTGCCCCAGGAAATTGTGTAATCTGTGCTCGTCATGCAGCTTGGTCCACACTCACGATCGCAACCATCTCCCACCATGCCTTCTACCAGCCATGGAGGCTGCCCTGATGAGACAGTGATTCAGCATTCAAAGATCGCTGACACTGAGCATTCTGCCTTCAACCTGGAGCCAATTCCTTGCCTGAATCACCTTCCCTGCTTCATTCACCCGCAGGAAGACAATGCAAACAACAAATTGTGTTAGGGAATATGGAATTCCCCATTCAATTTCTACAAGACTTCTGAACTGGATCAGCATGCAAGATCCAAACTTCACCTCTAAAGAAAATCACCCATCAAATCAGTCCTAAAATGATTACCAAAAAATATAATAATATTTTGCTGTCCAAAATAAAAATAATTTTGGAGAAAAATTGGCTCATACCATTGACTTTATTTTGATGTTAGATACTTCTTTTAATGGTCTATTATCAATTTCAATGAGCCAATTTTGCTAGAAAATTGGGCTAAAAATTTTGATTGAGTTTGCTTGTCCCATACTGTACACCTGGTGTCCACCAACCCTGGCCAGCCACATGAAGTCACCAAAGACATGTCTGTCCATTGACCATCGTGCACAATAACAGTTTCTATATATAGGGGGTATGGTGATGTTTTTTTGTTAGTTTGAGGTGGTGAAGGCTCTAGGATGGCTTGGGCATAGGTCTTAGATGGCCCAGGGAAACCAGGGAAGGGAGTAAAGGGATCTACAATCATGATAGAGAGATCTAAGTGGCCAGACAGAAACTGTTATTTTTTTCTCAAACAAAAACATTGCTAGTGTTGAGCTTAAATAGACTGATCGTGCATGTGGGATGCATGAGAGGTGAAGTATAGGTCAATTTGGAATCAAGTCATCAAAGATTCATTGTCAACTTGTTATGTGGCACCGCTCACTGCTCTTGTGAGCAAGTATCAAATTTATGCCAGTCAATATCATCTTCTGATTTATTATATGAGATGCTGTCAAGTACACATACTGAGATCCCAGTAATTGGGCAGTGCCGACCAAGCAGTCAGGCTACATCTATATACAAGTGCCCATGCCACATGCAAGTCACTTGGTATGCCGGTCTCAGCTTGTGCATCCACTATCCACATTCCTTGTTCCCATCCCTCATCTACTCTACGCCATTCACCATCCATTAATCCTACCACACCTACTCCTCATTCCTCAATCCACCTCACCTTGGCACTTCCTGTCCTTGTTGTATCCTCGGCCACAACCATTGTTATATAGTCAGACACTCCCTATTGTCCTATCCTTGACCACATTCCTATTATTGTTGGAGTGCAAAAGTGAAAACTGTGTTATTATGTAAGCTAAATTCAAACTCAGCTCAAAATATCAAAGGTGTAATACATAAAACAAGTCATATCTGGCCAAATACCAGTCTTGCATAAATGGAAACACATGCATCTCAACACCCCCCCTCAATGAAGTCTCCCTTCATTTTTTCAAACTCCCAAGTGTGTCCTACACTTC